>CALUEK010000526.1:0-14574 GCA_944039245.1 Nebria salina | reverse complement strand
TAGTTATTTAGTTATTTAGTTATTTAGTTATTTAGTTATTTAGTTATTTAGTTATTTAGTTATTTAGTTATTTAGTTATTTAGTTATTTAGTTATTTAGTTATTTAGTTATTTAGTTATTTAGTTATTTAGTTATTTAGTTATTTAGTTATTTAGTTATTTAGTTATTTAGTTATTTAGTTATTTAGTTATTTAGTTATTTAGTTATTTAGTTATTTAGTTATTTAGTTATTTAGTTATTTAGTTATTTAGTTATTTAGTTATTTAGTTATTTAGTTATTTAGTTATTTAGTTATTTAGTTATTTAGTTATTTAGTTATTTAGTTATTTAGTTATTTAGTTATTTAGTTATTTAGTTATTTAGTTATTTAGTTATTTAGTTATTTAGTTATTTAGTTATTTAGTTATTTAGTTATTTAGTTATTTAGTTATTTAGTTATTTAGTTATTTAGTTATTTAGTTATTTAGTTATTTAGTTATTTAGTTATTTAGTTATTTAGTTATTTAGTTATTTAGTTATTTAGTTATTTAGTTATTTAGTTATTTAGTTATTTAGTTATTTAGTTATTTAGTTATTTAGTTATTTAGTTATTTAGTTATTTAGTTATTTAGTTATTTAGTTATTTAGTTATTTAGTTATTTAGTTATTTAGTTATTTAGTTATTTAGTTATTTAGTTATTTAGTTATTTAGTTATTTAGTTATTTAGTTATTTAGTTATTTAGTTATTTAGTTATTTAGTTATTTAGTTATTTAGTTATTTAGTTATTTAGTTATTTAGTTATTTAGTTATTTAGTTATTTAGTTATTTAGTTATTTAGTTATTTAGTTATTTAGTTATTTAGTTATTTAGTTATTTAGTTATTTAGTTATTTAGTTATTTAGTTATTTAGTTATTTAGTTATTTAGTTATTTAGTTATTTAGTTATTTAGTTATTTAGTTATTTAGTTATTTAGTTATTTAGTTATTTAGTTATTTAGTTATTTAGTTATTTAGTTATTTAGTTATTTAGTTATTTAGTTATTTAGTTATTTAGTTATTTAGTTATTTAGTTATTTAGTTATTTAGTTATTTAGTTATTTAGTTATTTAGTTATTTAGTTATTTAGTTATTTAGTTATTTAGTTATTTAGTTATTTAGTTATTTAGTTATTTAGTTATTTAGTTATTTAGTTATTTAGTTATTTAGTTATTTAGTTATTTAGTTATTTAGTTATTTAGTTATTTAGTTATTTAGTTATTTAGTTATTTAGTTATTTAGTTATTTAGTTATTTAGTTATTTAGTTATTTAGTTATTTAGTTATTTAGTTATTTAGTTATTTAGTTATTTAGTTATTTAGTTATTTAGTTATTTAGTTATTTAGTTATTTAGTTATTTAGTTATTTAGTTATTTAGTTATTTAGTTATTTAGTTATTTAGTTATTTAGTTATTTAGTTATTTAGTTATTTAGTTATTTAGTTATTTAGTTATTTAGTTATTTAGTTATTTAGTTATTTAGTTATTTAGTTATTTAGTTATTTAGTTATTTAGTTATTTAGTTATTTAGTTATTTAGTTATTTAGTTATTTAGTTATTTAGTTATTTAGTTATTTAGTTATTTAGTTATTTAGTTATTTAGTTATTTAGTTATTTAGTTATTTAGTTATTTAGTTATTTAGTTATTTAGTTATTTAGTTATTTAGTTATTTAGTTATTTAGTTATTTAGTTATTTAGTTATTTAGTTATTTAGTTATTTAGTTATTTAGTTATTTAGTTATTTAGTTATTTAGTTATTTAGTTATTTAGTTATTTAGTTATTTAGTTATTTAGTTATTTAGTTATTTAGTTATTTAGTTATTTAGTTATTTAGTTATTTAGTTATTTAGTTATTTAGTTATTTAGTTATTTAGTTATTTAGTTATTTAGTTATTTAGTTATTTAGTTATTTAGTTATTTAGTTATTTAGTTATTTAGTTATTTAGTTATTTAGTTATTTAGTTATTTAGTTATTTAGTTATTTAGTTATTTAGTTATTTAGTTATTTAGTTATTTAGTTATTTAGTTATTTAGTTATTTAGTTATTTAGTTATTTAGTTATTTAGTTATTTAGTTATTTAGTTATTTAGTTATTTAGTTATTTAGTTATTTAGTTATTTAGTTATTTAGTTATTTAGTTATTTAGTTATTTAGTTATTTAGTTATTTAGTTATTTAGTTATTTAGTTATTTAGTTATTTAGTTATTTAGTTATTTAGTTATTTAGTTATTTAGTTATTTAGTTATTTAGTTATTTAGTTATTTAGTTATTTAGTTATTTAGTTATTTAGTTATTTAGTTATTTAGTTATTTAGTTATTTAGTTATTTAGTTATTTAGTTATTTAGTTATTTAGTTATTTAGTTATTTAGTTATTTAGTTATTTAGTTATTTAGTTATTTAGTTATTTAGTTATTTAGTTATTTAGTTATTTAGTTATTTAGTTATTTAGTTATTTAGTTATTTAGTTATTTAGTTATTTAGTTATTTAGTTATTTAGTTATTTAGTTATTTAGTTATTTAGTTATTTAGTTATTTAGTTATTTAGTTATTTAGTTATTTAGTTATTTAGTTATTTAGTTATTTAGTTATTTAGTTATTTAGTTATTTAGTTATTTAGTTATTTAGTTATTTAGTTATTTAGTTATTTAGTTATTTAGTTATTTAGTTATTTAGTTATTTAGTTATTTAGTTATTTAGTTATTTAGTTATTTAGTTATTTAGTTATTTAGTTATTTAGTTATTTAGTTATTTAGTTATTTAGTTATTTAGTTATTTAGTTATTTAGTTATTTAGTTATTTAGTTATTTAGTTATTTAGTTATTTAGTTATTTAGTTATTTAGTTATTTAGTTATTTAGTTATTTAGTTATTTAGTTATTTAGTTATTTAGTTATTTAGTTATTTAGTTATTTAGTTATTTAGTTATTTAGTTATTTAGTTATTTAGTTATTTAGTTATTTAGTTATTTAGTTATTTAGTTATTTAGTTATTTAGTTATTTAGTTATTTAGTTATTTAGTTATTTAGTTATTTAGTTATTTAGTTATTTAGTTATTTAGTTATTTAGTTATTTAGTTATTTAGTTATTTAGTTATTTAGTTATTTAGTTATTTAGTTATTTAGTTATTTAGTTATTTAGTTATTTAGTTATTTAGTTATTTAGTTATTTAGTTATTTAGTTATTTAGTTATTTAGTTATTTAGTTATTTAGTTATTTAGTTATTTAGTTATTTAGTTATTTAGTTATTTAGTTATTTAGTTATTTAGTTATTTAGTTATTTAGTTATTTAGTTATTTAGTTATTTAGTTATTTAGTTATTTAGTTATTTAGTTATTTAGTTATTTAGTTATTTAGTTATTTAGTTATTTAGTTATTTAGTTATTTAGTTATTTAGTTATTTAGTTATTTAGTTATTTAGTTATTTAGTTATTTAGTTATTTAGTTATTTAGTTATTTAGTTATTTAGTTATTTAGTTATTTAGTTATTTAGTTATTTAGTTATTTAGTTATTTAGTTATTTAGTTATTTAGTTATTTAGTTATTTAGTTATTTAGTTATTTAGTTATTTAGTTATTTAGTTATTTAGTTATTTAGTTATTTAGTTATTTAGTTATTTAGTTATTTAGTTATTTAGTTATTTAGTTATTTAGTTATTTAGTTATTTAGTTATTTAGTTATTTAGTTATTTAGTTATTTAGTTATTTAGTTATTTAGTTATTTAGTTATTTAGTTATTTAGTTATTTAGTTATTTAGTTATTTAGTTATTTAGTTATTTAGTTATTTAGTTATTTAGTTATTTAGTTATTTAGTTATTTAGTTATTTAGTTATTTAGTTATTTAGTTATTTAGTTATTTAGTTATTTAGTTATTTAGTTATTTAGTTATTTAGTTATTTAGTTATTTAGTTATTTAGTTATTTAGTTATTTAGTTATTTAGTTATTTAGTTATTTAGTTATTTAGTTATTTAGTTATTTAGTTATTTAGTTATTTAGTTATTTAGTTATTTAGTTATTTAGTTATTTAGTTATTTAGTTATTTAGTTATTTAGTTATTTAGTTATTTAGTTATTTAGTTATTTAGTTATTTAGTTATTTAGTTATTTAGTTATTTAGTTATTTAGTTATTTAGTTATTTAGTTATTTAGTTATTTAGTTATTTAGTTATTTAGTTATTTAGTTATTTAGTTATTTAGTTATTTAGTTATTTAGTTATTTAGTTATTTAGTTATTTAGTTATTTAGTTATTTAGTTATTTAGTTATTTAGTTATTTAGTTATTTAGTTATTTAGTTATTTAGTTATTTAGTTATTTAGTTATTTAGTTATTTAGTTATTTAGTTATTTAGTTATTTAGTTATTTAGTTATTTAGTTATTTAGTTATTTAGTTATTTAGTTATTTAGTTATTTAGTTATTTAGTTATTTAGTTATTTAGTTATTTAGTTATTTAGTTATTTAGTTATTTAGTTATTTAGTTATTTAGTTATTTAGTTATTTAGTTATTTAGTTATTTAGTTATTTAGTTATTTAGTTATTTAGTTATTTAGTTATTTAGTTATTTAGTTATTTAGTTATTTAGTTATTTAGTTATTTAGTTATTTAGTTATTTAGTTATTTAGTTATTTAGTTATTTAGTTATTTAGTTATTTAGTTATTTAGTTATTTAGTTATTTAGTTATTTAGTTATTTAGTTATTTAGTTATTTAGTTATTTAGTTATTTAGTTATTTAGTTATTTAGTTATTTAGTTATTTAGTTATTTAGTTATTTAGTTATTTAGTTATTTAGTTATTTAGTTATTTAGTTATTTAGTTATTTAGTTATTTAGTTATTTAGTTATTTAGTTATTTAGTTATTTAGTTATTTAGTTATTTAGTTATTTAGTTATTTAGTTATTTAGTTATTTAGTTATTTAGTTATTTAGTTATTTAGTTATTTAGTTATTTAGTTATTTAGTTATTTAGTTATTTAGTTATTTAGTTATTTAGTTATTTAGTTATTTAGTTATTTAGTTATTTAGTTATTTAGTTATTTAGTTATTTAGTTATTTAGTTATTTAGTTATTTAGTTATTTAGTTATTTAGTTATTTAGTTATTTAGTTATTTAGTTATTTAGTTATTTAGTTATTTAGTTATTTAGTTATTTAGTTATTTAGTTATTTAGTTATTTAGTTATTTAGTTATTTAGTTATTTAGTTATTTAGTTATTTAGTTATTTAGTTATTTAGTTATTTAGTTATTTAGTTATTTAGTTATTTAGTTATTTAGTTATTTAGTTATTTAGTTATTTAGTTATTTAGTTATTTAGTTATTTAGTTATTTAGTTATTTAGTTATTTAGTTATTTAGTTATTTAGTTATTTAGTTATTTAGTTATTTAGTTATTTAGTTATTTAGTTATTTAGTTATTTAGTTATTTAGTTATTTAGTTATTTAGTTATTTAGTTATTTAGTTATTTAGTTATTTAGTTATTTAGTTATTTAGTTATTTAGTTATTTAGTTATTTAGTTATTTAGTTATTTAGTTATTTAGTTATTTAGTTATTTAGTTATTTAGTTATTTAGTTATTTAGTTATTTAGTTATTTAGTTATTTAGTTATTTAGTTATTTAGTTATTTAGTTATTTAGTTATTTAGTTATTTAGTTATTTAGTTATTTAGTTATTTAGTTATTTAGTTATTTAGTTATTTAGTTATTTAGTTATTTAGTTATTTAGTTATTTAGTTATTTAGTTATTTAGTTATTTAGTTATTTAGTTATTTAGTTATTTAGTTATTTAGTTATTTAGTTATTTAGTTATTTAGTTATTTAGTTATTTAGTTATTTAGTTATTTAGTTATTTAGTTATTTAGTTATTTAGTTATTTAGTTATTTAGTTATTTAGTTATTTAGTTATTTAGTTATTTAGTTATTTAGTTATTTAGTTATTTAGTTATTTAGTTATTTAGTTATTTAGTTATTTAGTTATTTAGTTATTTAGTTATTTAGTTATTTAGTTATTTAGTTATTTAGTTATTTAGTTATTTAGTTATTTAGTTATTTAGTTATTTAGTTATTTAGTTATTTAGTTATTTAGTTATTTAGTTATTTAGTTATTTAGTTATTTAGTTATTTAGTTATTTAGTTATTTAGTTATTTAGTTATTTAGTTATTTAGTTATTTAGTTATTTAGTTATTTAGTTATTTAGTTATTTAGTTATTTAGTTATTTAGTTATTTAGTTATTTAGTTATTTAGTTATTTAGTTATTTAGTTATTTAGTTATTTAGTTATTTAGTTATTTAGTTATTTAGTTATTTAGTTATTTAGTTATTTAGTTATTTAGTTATTTAGTTATTTAGTTATTTAGTTATTTAGTTATTTAGTTATTTAGTTATTTAGTTATTTAGTTATTTAGTTATTTAGTTATTTAGTTATTTAGTTATTTAGTTATTTAGTTATTTAGTTATTTAGTTATTTAGTTATTTAGTTATTTAGTTATTTAGTTATTTAGTTATTTAGTTATTTAGTTATTTAGTTATTTAGTTATTTAGTTATTTAGTTATTTAGTTATTTAGTTATTTAGTTATTTAGTTATTTAGTTATTTAGTTATTTAGTTATTTAGTTATTTAGTTATTTAGTTATTTAGTTATTTAGTTATTTAGTTATTTAGTTATTTAGTTATTTAGTTATTTAGTTATTTAGTTATTTAGTTATTTAGTTATTTAGTTATTTAGTTATTTAGTTATTTAGTTATTTAGTTATTTAGTTATTTAGTTATTTAGTTATTTAGTTATTTAGTTATTTAGTTATTTAGTTATTTAGTTATTTAGTTATTTAGTTATTTAGTTATTTAGTTATTTAGTTATTTAGTTATTTAGTTATTTAGTTATTTAGTTATTTAGTTATTTAGTTATTTAGTTATTTAGTTATTTAGTTATTTAGTTATTTAGTTATTTAGTTATTTAGTTATTTAGTTATTTAGTTATTTAGTTATTTAGTTATTTAGTTATTTAGTTATTTAGTTATTTAGTTATTTAGTTATTTAGTTATTTAGTTATTTAGTTATTTAGTTATTTAGTTATTTAGTTATTTAGTTATTTAGTTATTTAGTTATTTAGTTATTTAGTTATTTAGTTATTTAGTTATTTAGTTATTTAGTTATTTAGTTATTTAGTTATTTAGTTATTTAGTTATTTAGTTATTTAGTTATTTAGTTATTTAGTTATTTAGTTATTTAGTTATTTAGTTATTTAGTTATTTAGTTATTTAGTTATTTAGTTATTTAGTTATTTAGTTATTTAGTTATTTAGTTATTTAGTTATTTAGTTATTTAGTTATTTAGTTATTTAGTTATTTAGTTATTTAGTTATTTAGTTATTTAGTTATTTAGTTATTTAGTTATTTAGTTATTTAGTTATTTAGTTATTTAGTTATTTAGTTATTTAGTTATTTAGTTATTTAGTTATTTAGTTATTTAGTTATTTAGTTATTTAGTTATTTAGTTATTTAGTTATTTAGTTATTTAGTTATTTAGTTATTTAGTTATTTAGTTATTTAGTTATTTAGTTATTTAGTTATTTAGTTATTTAGTTATTTAGTTATTTAGTTATTTAGTTATTTAGTTATTTAGTTATTTAGTTATTTAGTTATTTAGTTATTTAGTTATTTAGTTATTTAGTTATTTAGTTATTTAGTTATTTAGTTATTTAGTTATTTAGTTATTTAGTTATTTAGTTATTTAGTTATTTAGTTATTTAGTTATTTAGTTATTTAGTTATTTAGTTATTTAGTTATTTAGTTATTTAGTTATTTAGTTATTTAGTTATTTAGTTATTTAGTTATTTAGTTATTTAGTTATTTAGTTATTTAGTTATTTAGTTATTTAGTTATTTAGTTATTTAGTTATTTAGTTATTTAGTTATTTAGTTATTTAGTTATTTAGTTATTTAGTTATTTAGTTATTTAGTTATTTAGTTATTTAGTTATTTAGTTATTTAGTTATTTAGTTATTTAGTTATTTAGTTATTTAGTTATTTAGTTATTTAGTTATTTAGTTATTTAGTTATTTAGTTATTTAGTTATTTAGTTATTTAGTTATTTAGTTATTTAGTTATTTAGTTATTTAGTTATTTAGTTATTTAGTTATTTAGTTATTTAGTTATTTAGTTATTTAGTTATTTAGTTATTTAGTTATTTAGTTATTTAGTTATTTAGTTATTTAGTTATTTAGTTATTTAGTTATTTAGTTATTTAGTTATTTAGTTATTTAGTTATTTAGTTATTTAGTTATTTAGTTATTTAGTTATTTAGTTATTTAGTTATTTAGTTATTTAGTTATTTAGTTATTTAGTTATTTAGTTATTTAGTTATTTAGTTATTTAGTTATTTAGTTATTTAGTTATTTAGTTATTTAGTTATTTAGTTATTTAGTTATTTAGTTATTTAGTTATTTAGTTATTTAGTTATTTAGTTATTTAGTTATTTAGTTATTTAGTTATTTAGTTATTTAGTTATTTAGTTATTTAGTTATTTAGTTATTTAGTTATTTAGTTATTTAGTTATTTAGTTATTTAGTTATTTAGTTATTTAGTTATTTAGTTATTTAGTTATTTAGTTATTTAGTTATTTAGTTATTTAGTTATTTAGTTATTTAGTTATTTAGTTATTTAGTTATTTAGTTATTTAGTTATTTAGTTATTTAGTTATTTAGTTATTTAGTTATTTAGTTATTTAGTTATTTAGTTATTTAGTTATTTAGTTATTTAGTTATTTAGTTATTTAGTTATTTAGTTATTTAGTTATTTAGTTATTTAGTTATTTAGTTATTTAGTTATTTAGTTATTTAGTTATTTAGTTATTTAGTTATTTAGTTATTTAGTTATTTAGTTATTTAGTTATTTAGTTATTTAGTTATTTAGTTATTTAGTTATTTAGTTATTTAGTTATTTAGTTATTTAGTTATTTAGTTATTTAGTTATTTAGTTATTTAGTTATTTAGTTATTTAGTTATTTAGTTATTTAGTTATTTAGTTATTTAGTTATTTAGTTATTTAGTTATTTAGTTATTTAGTTATTTAGTTATTTAGTTATTTAGTTATTTAGTTATTTAGTTATTTAGTTATTTAGTTATTTAGTTATTTAGTTATTTAGTTATTTAGTTATTTAGTTATTTAGTTATTTAGTTATTTAGTTATTTAGTTATTTAGTTATTTAGTTATTTAGTTATTTAGTTATTTAGTTATTTAGTTATTTAGTTATTTAGTTATTTAGTTATTTAGTTATTTAGTTATTTAGTTATTTAGTTATTTAGTTATTTAGTTATTTAGTTATTTAGTTATTTAGTTATTTAGTTATTTAGTTATTTAGTTATTTAGTTATTTAGTTATTTAGTTATTTAGTTATTTAGTTATTTAGTTATTTAGTTATTTAGTTATTTAGTTATTTAGTTATTTAGTTATTTAGTTATTTAGTTATTTAGTTATTTAGTTATTTAGTTATTTAGTTATTTAGTTATTTAGTTATTTAGTTATTTAGTTATTTAGTTATTTAGTTATTTAGTTATTTAGTTATTTAGTTATTTAGTTATTTAGTTATTTAGTTATTTAGTTATTTAGTTATTTAGTTATTTAGTTATTTAGTTATTTAGTTATTTAGTTATTTAGTTATTTAGTTATTTAGTTATTTAGTTATTTAGTTATTTAGTTATTTAGTTATTTAGTTATTTAGTTATTTAGTTATTTAGTTATTTAGTTATTTAGTTATTTAGTTATTTAGTTATTTAGTTATTTAGTTATTTAGTTATTTAGTTATTTAGTTATTTAGTTATTTAGTTATTTAGTTATTTAGTTATTTAGTTATTTAGTTATTTAGTTATTTAGTTATTTAGTTATTTAGTTATTTAGTTATTTAGTTATTTAGTTATTTAGTTATTTAGTTATTTAGTTATTTAGTTATTTAGTTATTTAGTTATTTAGTTATTTAGTTATTTAGTTATTTAGTTATTTAGTTATTTAGTTATTTAGTTATTTAGTTATTTAGTTATTTAGTTATTTAGTTATTTAGTTATTTAGTTATTTAGTTATTTAGTTATTTAGTTATTTAGTTATTTAGTTATTTAGTTATTTAGTTATTTAGTTATTTAGTTATTTAGTTATTTAGTTATTTAGTTATTTAGTTATTTAGTTATTTAGTTATTTAGTTATTTAGTTATTTAGTTATTTAGTTATTTAGTTATTTAGTTATTTAGTTATTTAGTTATTTAGTTATTTAGTTATTTAGTTATTTAGTTATTTAGTTATTTAGTTATTTAGTTATTTAGTTATTTAGTTATTTAGTTATTTAGTTATTTAGTTATTTAGTTATTTAGTTATTTAGTTATTTAGTTATTTAGTTATTTAGTTATTTAGTTATTTAGTTATTTAGTTATTTAGTTATTTAGTTATTTAGTTATTTAGTTATTTAGTTATTTAGTTATTTAGTTATTTAGTTATTTAGTTATTTAGTTATTTAGTTATTTAGTTATTTAGTTATTTAGTTATTTAGTTATTTAGTTATTTAGTTATTTAGTTATTTAGTTATTTAGTTATTTAGTTATTTAGTTATTTAGTTATTTAGTTATTTAGTTATTTAGTTATTTAGTTATTTAGTTATTTAGTTATTTAGTTATTTAGTTATTTAGTTATTTAGTTATTTAGTTATTTAGTTATTTAGTTATTTAGTTATTTAGTTATTTAGTTATTTAGTTATTTAGTTATTTAGTTATTTAGTTATTTAGTTATTTAGTTATTTAGTTATTTAGTTATTTAGTTATTTAGTTATTTAGTTATTTAGTTATTTAGTTATTTAGTTATTTAGTTATTTAGTTATTTAGTTATTTAGTTATTTAGTTATTTAGTTATTTAGTTATTTAGTTATTTAGTTATTTAGTTATTTAGTTATTTAGTTATTTAGTTATTTAGTTATTTAGTTATTTAGTTATTTAGTTATTTAGTTATTTAGTTATTTAGTTATTTAGTTATTTAGTTATTTAGTTATTTAGTTATTTAGTTATTTAGTTATTTAGTTATTTAGTTATTTAGTTATTTAGTTATTTAGTTATTTAGTTATTTAGTTATTTAGTTATTTAGTTATTTAGTTATTTAGTTATTTAGTTATTTAGTTATTTAGTTATTTAGTTATTTAGTTATTTAGTTATTTAGTTATTTAGTTATTTAGTTATTTAGTTATTTAGTTATTTAGTTATTTAGTTATTTAGTTATTTAGTTATTTAGTTATTTAGTTATTTAGTTATTTAGTTATTTAGTTATTTAGTTATTTAGTTATTTAGTTATTTAGTTATTTAGTTATTTAGTTATTTAGTTATTTAGTTATTTAGTTATTTAGTTATTTAGTTATTTAGTTATTTAGTTATTTAGTTATTTAGTTATTTAGTTATTTAGTTATTTAGTTATTTAGTTATTTAGTTATTTAGTTATTTAGTTATTTAGTTATTTAGTTATTTAGTTATTTAGTTATTTAGTTATTTAGTTATTTAGTTATTTAGTTATTTAGTTATTTAGTTATTTAGTTATTTAGTTATTTAGTTATTTAGTTATTTAGTTATTTAGTTATTTAGTTATTTAGTTATTTAGTTATTTAGTTATTTAGTTATTTAGTTATTTAGTTATTTAGTTATTTAGTTATTTAGTTATTTAGTTATTTAGTTATTTAGTTATTTAGTTATTTAGTTATTTAGTTATTTAGTTATTTAGTTATTTAGTTATTTAGTTATTTAGTTATTTAGTTATTTAGTTATTTAGTTATTTAGTTATTTAGTTATTTAGTTATTTAGTTATTTAGTTATTTAGTTATTTAGTTATTTAGTTATTTAGTTATTTAGTTATTTAGTTATTTAGTTATTTAGTTATTTAGTTATTTAGTTATTTAGTTATTTAGTTATTTAGTTATTTAGTTATTTAGTTATTTAGTTATTTAGTTATTTAGTTATTTAGTTATTTAGTTATTTAGTTATTTAGTTATTTAGTTATTTAGTTATTTAGTTATTTAGTTATTTAGTTATTTAGTTATTTAGTTATTTAGTTATTTAGTTATTTAGTTATTTAGTTATTTAGTTATTTAGTTATTTAGTTATTTAGTTATTTAGTTATTTAGTTATTTAGTTATTTAGTTATTTAGTTATTTAGTTATTTAGTTATTTAGTTATTTAGTTATTTAGTTATTTAGTTATTTAGTTATTTAGTTATTTAGTTATTTAGTTATTTAGTTATTTAGTTATTTAGTTATTTAGTTATTTAGTTATTTAGTTATTTAGTTATTTAGTTATTTAGTTATTTAGTTATTTAGTTATTTAGTTATTTAGTTATTTAGTTATTTAGTTATTTAGTTATTTAGTTATTTAGTTATTTAGTTATTTAGTTATTTAGTTATTTAGTTATTTAGTTATTTAGTTATTTAGTTATTTAGTTATTTAGTTATTTAGTTATTTAGTTATTTAGTTATTTAGTTATTTAGTTATTTAGTTATTTAGTTATTTAGTTATTTAGTTATTTAGTTATTTAGTTATTTAGTTATTTAGTTATTTAGTTATTTAGTTATTTAGTTATTTAGTTATTTAGTTATTTAGTTATTTAGTTATTTAGTTATTTAGTTATTTAGTTATTTAGTTATTTAGTTATTTAGTTATTTAGTTATTTAGTTATTTAGTTATTTAGTTATTTAGTTATTTAGTTATTTAGTTATTTAGTTATTTAGTTATTTAGTTATTTAGTTATTTAGTTATTTAGTTATTTAGTTATTTAGTTATTTAGTTATTTAGTTATTTAGTTATTTAGTTATTTAGTTATTTAGTTATTTAGTTATTTAGTTATTTAGTTATTTAGTTATTTAGTTATTTAGTTATTTAGTTATTTAGTTATTTAGTTATTTAGTTATTTAGTTATTTAGTTATTTAGTTATTTAGTTATTTAGTTATTTAGTTATTTAGTTATTTAGTTATTTAGTTATTTAGTTATTTAGTTATTTAGTTATTTAGTTATTTAGTTATTTAGTTATTTAGTTATTTAGTTATTTAGTTATTTAGTTATTTAGTTATTTAGTTATTTAGTTATTTAGTTATTTAGTTATTTAGTTATTTAGTTATTTAGTTATTTAGTTATTTAGTTATTTAGTTATTTAGTTATTTAGTTATTTAGTTATTTAGTTATTTAGTTATTTAGTTATTTAGTTATTTAGTTATTTAGTTATTTAGTTATTTAGTTATTTAGTTATTTAGTTATTTAGTTATTTAGTTATTTAGTTATTTAGTTATTTAGTTATTTAGTTATTTAGTTATTTAGTTATTTAGTTATTTAGTTATTTAGTTATTTAGTTATTTAGTTATTTAGTTATTTAGTTATTTAGTTATTTAGTTATTTAGTTATTTAGTTATTTAGTTATTTAGTTATTTAGTTATTTAGTTATTTAGTTATTTAGTTATTTAGTTATTTAGTTATTTAGTTATTTAGTTATTTAGTTATTTAGTTATTTAGTTATTTAGTTATTTAGTTATTTAGTTATTTAGTTATTTAGTTATTTAGTTATTTAGTTATTTAGTTATTTAGTTATTTAGTTATTTAGTTATTTAGTTATTTAGTTATTTAGTTATTTAGTTATTTAGTTATTTAGTTATTTAGTTATTTAGTTATTTAGTTATTTAGTTATTTAGTTATTTAGTTATTTAGTTATTTAGTTATTTAGTTATTTAGTTATTTAGTTATTTAGTTATTTAGTTATTTAGTTATTTAGTTATTTAGTTATTTAGTTATTTAGTTATTTAGTTATTTAGTTATTTAGTTATTTAGTTATTTAGTTATTTAGTTATTTAGTTATTTAGTTATTTAGTTATTTAGTTATTTAGTTATTTAGTTATTTAGTTATTTAGTTATTTAGTTATTTAGTTATTTAGTTATTTAGTTATTTAGTTATTTAGTTATTTAGTTATTTAGTTATTTAGTTATTTAGTTATTTAGTTATTTAGTTATTTAGTTATTTAGTTATTTAGTTATTTAGTTATTTAGTTATTTAGTTATTTAGTTATTTAGTTATTTAGTTATTTAGTTATTTAGTTATTTAGTTATTTAGTTATTTAGTTATTTAGTTATTTAGTTATTTAGTTATTTAGTTATTTAGTTATTTAGTTATTTAGTTATTTAGTTATTTAGTTATTTAGTTATTTAGTTATTTAGTTATTTAGTTATTTAGTTATTTAGTTATTTAGTTATTTAGTTATTTAGTTATTTAGTTATTTAGTTATTTATTTAGTTATTTAGTTAGTTATTTAGTTAGTTATTTAGTTATTTAGTTATTTAGTTATTTAGTTATTTAGTTATTTAGTTATTTAGTTATTTAGTTATTTAGTTATTTAGTTATTTAGTTATTTAGTTATTTAGTTATTTAGTTATTTAGTTATTTAGTTATTTAGTTATTTAGTTATTTAGTTATTTAGTTATTTAGTTATTTAGTTATTTAGTTATTTAGTTATTTAGTTATTTAGTTATTTAGTTATTTAGTTATTTAGTTATTTAGTTATTTAGTTATTTA
>CALUEK010000525.1:0-15990 GCA_944039245.1 Nebria salina | reverse complement strand
TAAATGAATAAATGAATAAATGAATAAATGAATAAATGAATAAATGAATAAATGAATAAATGAATAAATGAATAAATGAATAAATGAATAAATGAATAAATGAATAAATGAATAAATGAATAAATGAATAAATGAATAAATGAATAAATGAATAAATGAATAAATGAATAAATGAATAAATGAATAAATGAATAAATGAATAAATGAATAAATGAATAAATGAATAAATGAATAAATGAATAAATGAATAAATGAATAAATGAATAAATGAATAAATGAATAAATGAATAAATGAATAAATGAATAAATGAATAAATGAATAAATGAATAAATGAATAAATGAATAAATGAATAAATGAATAAATGAATAAATGAATAAATGAATAAATGAATAAATGAATAAATGAATAAATGAATAAATGAATAAATGAATAAATGAATAAATGAATAAATGAATAAATGAATAAATGAATAAATGAATAAATGAATAAATGAATAAATGAATAAATGAATAAATGAATAAATGAATAAATGAATAAATGAATAAATGAATAAATGAATAAATGAATAAATGAATAAATGAATAAATGAATAAATGAATAAATGAATAAATGAATAAATGAATAAATGAATAAATGAATAAATGAATAAATGAATAAATGAATAAATGAATAAATGAATAAATGAATAAATGAATAAATGAATAAATGAATAAATGAATAAATGAATAAATGAATAAATGAATAAATGAATAAATGAATAAATGAATAAATGAATAAATGAATAAATGAATAAATGAATAAATGAATAAATGAATAAATGAATAAATGAATAAATGAATAAATGAATAAATGAATAAATGAATAAATGAATAAATGAATAAATGAATAAATGAATAAATGAATAAATGAATAAATGAATAAATGAATAAATGAATAAATGAATAAATGAATAAATGAATAAATGAATAAATGAATAAATGAATAAATGAATAAATGAATAAATGAATAAATGAATAAATGAATAAATGAATAAATGAATAAATGAATAAATGAATAAATGAATAAATGAATAAATGAATAAATGAATAAATGAATAAATGAATAAATGAATAAATGAATAAATGAATAAATGAATAAATGAATAAATGAATAAATGAATAAATGAATAAATGAATAAATGAATAAATGAATAAATGAATAAATGAATAAATGAATAAATGAATAAATGAATAAATGAATAAATGAATAAATGAATAAATGAATAAATGAATAAATGAATAAATGAATAAATGAATAAATGAATAAATGAATAAATGAATAAATGAATAAATGAATAAATGAATAAATGAATAAATGAATAAATGAATAAATGAATAAATGAATAAATGAATAAATGAATAAATGAATAAATGAATAAATGAATAAATGAATAAATGAATAAATGAATAAATGAATAAATGAATAAATGAATAAATGAATAAATGAATAAATGAATAAATGAATAAATGAATAAATGAATAAATGAATAAATGAATAAATGAATAAATGAATAAATGAATAAATGAATAAATGAATAAATGAATAAATGAATAAATGAATAAATGAATAAATGAATAAATGAATAAATGAATAAATGAATAAATGAATAAATGAATAAATGAATAAATGAATAAATGAATAAATGAATAAATGAATAAATGAATAAATGAATAAATGAATAAATGAATAAATGAATAAATGAATAAATGAATAAATGAATAAATGAATAAATGAATAAATGAATAAATGAATAAATGAATAAATGAATAAATGAATAAATGAATAAATGAATAAATGAATAAATGAATAAATGAATAAATGAATAAATGAATAAATGAATAAATGAATAAATGAATAAATGAATAAATGAATAAATGAATAAATGAATAAATGAATAAATGAATAAATGAATAAATGAATAAATGAATAAATGAATAAATGAATAAATGAATAAATGAATAAATGAATAAATGAATAAATGAATAAATGAATAAATGAATAAATGAATAAATGAATAAATGAATAAATGAATAAATGAATAAATGAATAAATGAATAAATGAATAAATGAATAAATGAATAAATGAATAAATGAATAAATGAATAAATGAATAAATGAATAAATGAATAAATGAATAAATGAATAAATGAATAAATGAATAAATGAATAAATGAATAAATGAATAAATGAATAAATGAATAAATGAATAAATGAATAAATGAATAAATGAATAAATGAATAAATGAATAAATGAATAAATGAATAAATGAATAAATGAATAAATGAATAAATGAATAAATGAATAAATGAATAAATGAATAAATGAATAAATGAATAAATGAATAAATGAATAAATGAATAAATGAATAAATGAATAAATGAATAAATGAATAAATGAATAAATGAATAAATGAATAAATGAATAAATGAATAAATGAATAAATGAATAAATGAATAAATGAATAAATGAATAAATGAATAAATGAATAAATGAATAAATGAATAAATGAATAAATGAATAAATGAATAAATGAATAAATGAATAAATGAATAAATGAATAAATGAATAAATGAATAAATGAATAAATGAATAAATGAATAAATGAATAAATGAATAAATGAATAAATGAATAAATGAATAAATGAATAAATGAATAAATGAATAAATGAATAAATGAATAAATGAATAAATGAATAAATGAATAAATGAATAAATGAATAAATGAATAAATGAATAAATGAATAAATGAATAAATGAATAAATGAATAAATGAATAAATGAATAAATGAATAAATGAATAAATGAATAAATGAATAAATGAATAAATGAATAAATGAATAAATGAATAAATGAATAAATGAATAAATGAATAAATGAATAAATGAATAAATGAATAAATGAATAAATGAATAAATGAATAAATGAATAAATGAATAAATGAATAAATGAATAAATGAATAAATGAATAAATGAATAAATGAATAAATGAATAAATGAATAAATGAATAAATGAATAAATGAATAAATGAATAAATGAATAAATGAATAAATGAATAAATGAATAAATGAATAAATGAATAAATGAATAAATGAATAAATGAATAAATGAATAAATGAATAAATGAATAAATGAATAAATGAATAAATGAATAAATGAATAAATGAATAAATGAATAAATGAATAAATGAATAAATGAATAAATGAATAAATGAATAAATGAATAAATGAATAAATGAATAAATGAATAAATGAATAAATGAATAAATGAATAAATGAATAAATGAATAAATGAATAAATGAATAAATGAATAAATGAATAAATGAATAAATGAATAAATGAATAAATGAATAAATGAATAAATGAATAAATGAATAAATGAATAAATGAATAAATGAATAAATGAATAAATGAATAAATGAATAAATGAATAAATGAATAAATGAATAAATGAATAAATGAATAAATGAATAAATGAATAAATGAATAAATGAATAAATGAATAAATGAATAAATGAATAAATGAATAAATGAATAAATGAAGAATAAATGAATAAATGAATAAATGAATAAATGAATAAATGAATAAATGAATAAATGAATAAATGAATAAATGAATAAATGAATAAATGAATAAATGAATAAATGAATAAATGAATAAATGAATAAATGAATAAATGAATAAATGAATAAATGAATAAATGAATAAATGAATAAATGAATAAATGAATAAATGAATAAATGAATAAATGAATAAATGAATAAATGAATAAATGAATAAATGAATAAATGAATAAATGAATAAATGAATAAATGAATAAATGAATAAATGAATAAATGAATAAATGAATAAATGAATAAATGAATAAATGAATAAATGAATAAATGAATAAATGAATAAATGAATAAATGAATAAATGAATAAATGAATAAATGAATAAATGAATAAATGAATAAATGAATAAATGAATAAATGAATAAATGAATAAATGAATAAATGAATAAATGAATAAATGAATAAATGAATAAATGAATAAATGAATAAATGAATAAATGAATAAATGAATAAATGAATAAATGAATAAATGAATAAATGAATAAATGAATAAATGAATAAATGAATAAATGAATAAATGAATAAATGAATAAATGAATAAATGAATAAATGAATAAATGAATAAATGAATAAATGAATAAATGAATAAATGAATAAATGAATAAATGAATAAATGAATAAATGAATAAATGAATAAATGAATAAATGAATAAATGAATAAATGAATAAATGAATAAATGAATAAATGAATAAATGAATAAATGAATAAATGAATAAATGAATAAATGAATAAATGAATAAATGAATAAATGAATAAATGAATAAATGAATAAATGAATAAATGAATAAATGAATAAATGAATAAATGAATAAATGAATAAATGAATAAATGAATAAATGAATAAATGAATAAATGAATAAATGAATAAATGAATAAATGAATAAATGAATAAATGAATAAATGAATAAATGAATAAATGAATAAATGAATAAATGAATAAATGAATAAATGAATAAATGAATAAATGAATAAATGAATAAATGAATAAATGAATAAATGAATAAATGAATAAATGAATAAATGAATAAATGAATAAATGAATAAATGAATAAATGAATAAATGAATAAATGAATAAATGAATAAATGAATAAATGAATAAATGAATAAATGAATAAATGAATAAATGAATAAATGAATAAATGAATAAATGAATAAATGAATAAATGAATAAATGAATAAATGAATAAATGAATAAATGAATAAATGAATAAATGAATAAATGAATAAATGAATAAATGAATAAATGAATAAATGAATAAATGAATAAATGAATAAATGAATAAATGAATAAATGAATAAATGAATAAATGAATAAATGAATAAATGAATAAATGAATAAATGAATAAATGAATAAATGAATAAATGAATAAATGAATAAATGAATAAATGAATAAATGAATAAATGAATAAATGAATAAATGAATAAATGAATAAATGAATAAATGAATAAATGAATAAATGAATAAATGAATAAATGAATAAATGAATAAATGAATAAATGAATAAATGAATAAATGAATAAATGAATAAATGAATAAATGAATAAATGAATAAATGAATAAATGAATAAATGAATAAATGAATAAATGAATAAATGAATAAATGAATAAATGAATAAATGAATAAATGAATAAATGAATAAATGAATAAATGAATAAATGAATAAATGAATAAATGAATAAATGAATAAATGAATAAATGAATAAATGAATAAATGAATAAATGAATAAATGAATAAATGAATAAATGAATAAATGAATAAATGAATAAATGAATAAATGAATAAATGAATAAATGAATAAATGAATAAATGAATAAATGAATAAATGAATAAATGAATAAATGAATAAATGAATAAATGAATAAATGAATAAATGAATAAATGAATAAATGAATAAATGAATAAATGAATAAATGAATAAATGAATAAATGAATAAATGAATAAATGAATAAATGAATAAATGAATAAATGAATAAATGAATAAATGAATAAATGAATAAATGAATAAATGAATAAATGAATAAATGAATAAATGAATAAATGAATAAATGAATAAATGAATAAATGAATAAATGAATAAATGAATAAATGAATAAATGAATAAATGAATAAATGAATAAATGAATAAATGAATAAATGAATAAATGAATAAATGAATAAATGAATAAATGAATAAATGAATAAATGAATAAATGAATAAATGAATAAATGAATAAATGAATAAATGAATAAATGAATAAATGAATAAATGAATAAATGAATAAATGAATAAATGAATAAATGAATAAATGAATAAATGAATAAATGAATAAATGAATAAATGAATAAATGAATAAATGAATAAATGAATAAATGAATAAATGAATAAATGAATAAATGAATAAATGAATAAATGAATAAATGAATAAATGAATAAATGAATAAATGAATAAATGAATAAATGAATAAATGAATAAATGAATAAATGAATAAATGAATAAATGAATAAATGAATAAATGAATAAATGAATAAATGAATAAATGAATAAATGAATAAATGAATAAATGAATAAATGAATAAATGAATAAATGAATAAATGAATAAATGAATAAATGAATAAATGAATAAATGAATAAATGAATAAATGAATAAATGAATAAATGAATAAATGAATAAATGAATAAATGAATAAATGAATAAATGAATAAATGAATAAATGAATAAATGAATAAATGAATAAATGAATAAATGAATAAATGAATAAATGAATAAATGAATAAATGAATAAATGAATAAATGAATAAATGAATAAATGAATAAATGAATAAATGAATAAATGAATAAATGAATAAATGAATAAATGAATAAATGAATAAATGAATAAATGAATAAATGAATAAATGAATAAATGAATAAATGAATAAATGAATAAATGAATAAATGAATAAATGAATAAATGAATAAATGAATAAATGAATAAATGAATAAATGAATAAATGAATAAATGAATAAATGAATAAATGAATAAATGAATAAATGAATAAATGAATAAATGAATAAATGAATAAATGAATAAATGAATAAATGAATAAATGAATAAATGAATAAATGAATAAATGAATAAATGAATAAATGAATAAATGAATAAATGAATAAATGAATAAATGAATAAATGAATAAATGAATAAATGAATAAATGAATAAATGAATAAATGAATAAATGAATAAATGAATAAATGAATAAATGAATAAATGAATAAATGAATAAATGAATAAATGAATAAATGAATAAATGAATAAATGAATAAATGAATAAATGAATAAATGAATAAATGAATAAATGAATAAATGAATAAATGAATAAATGAATAAATGAATAAATGAATAAATGAATAAATGAATAAATGAATAAATGAATAAATGAATAAATGAATAAATGAATAAATGAATAAATGAATAAATGAATAAATGAATAAATGAATAAATGAATAAATGAATAAATGAATAAATGAATAAATGAATAAATGAATAAATGAATAAATGAATAAATGAATAAATGAATAAATGAATAAATGAATAAATGAATAAATGAATAAATGAATAAATGAATAAATGAATAAATGAATAAATGAATAAATGAATAAATGAATAAATGAATAAATGAATAAATGAATAAATGAATAAATGAATAAATGAATAAATGAATAAATGAATAAATGAATAAATGAATAAATGAATAAATGAATAAATGAATAAATGAATAAATGAATAAATGAATAAATGAATAAATGAATAAATGAATAAATGAATAAATGAATAAATGAATAAATGAATAAATGAATAAATGAATAAATGAATAAATGAATAAATGAATAAATGAATAAATGAATAAATGAATAAATGAATAAATGAATAAATGAATAAATGAATAAATGAATAAATGAATAAATGAATAAATGAATAAATGAATAAATGAATAAATGAATAAATGAATAAATGAATAAATGAATAAATGAATAAATGAATAAATGAATAAATGAATAAATGAATAAATGAATAAATGAATAAATGAATAAATGAATAAATGAATAAATGAATAAATGAATAAATGAATAAATGAATAAATGAATAAATGAATAAATGAATAAATGAATAAATGAATAAATGAATAAATGAATAAATGAATAAATGAATAAATGAATAAATGAATAAATGAATAAATGAATAAATGAATAAATGAATAAATGAATAAATGAATAAATGAATAAATGAATAAATGAATAAATGAATAAATGAATAAATGAATAAATGAATAAATGAATAAATGAATAAATGAATAAATGAATAAATGAATAAATGAATAAATGAATAAATGAATAAATGAATAAATGAATAAATGAATAAATGAATAAATGAATAAATGAATAAATGAATAAATGAATAAATGAATAAATGAATAAATGAATAAATGAATAAATGAATAAATGAATAAATGAATAAATGAATAAATGAATAAATGAATAAATGAATAAATGAATAAATGAATAAATGAATAAATGAATAAATGAATAAATGAATAAATGAATAAATGAATAAATGAATAAATGAATAAATGAATAAATGAATAAATGAATAAATGAATAAATGAATAAATGAATAAATGAATAAATGAATAAATGAATAAATGAATAAATGAATAAATGAATAAATGAATAAATGAATAAATGAATAAATGAATAAATGAATAAATGAATAAATGAATAAATGAATAAATGAATAAATGAATAAATGAATAAATGAATAAATGAATAAATGAATAAATGAATAAATGAATAAATGAATAAATGAATAAATGAATAAATGAATAAATGAATAAATGAATAAATGAATAAATGAATAAATGAATAAATGAATAAATGAATAAATGAATAAATGAATAAATGAATAAATGAATAAATGAATAAATGAATAAATGAATAAATGAATAAATGAATAAATGAATAAATGAATAAATGAATAAATGAATAAATGAATAAATGAATAAATGAATAAATGAATAAATGAATAAATGAATAAATGAATAAATGAATAAATGAATAAATGAATAAATGAATAAATGAATAAATGAATAAATGAATAAATGAATAAATGAATAAATGAATAAATGAATAAATGAATAAATGAATAAATGAATAAATGAATAAATGAATAAATGAATAAATGAATAAATGAATAAATGAATAAATGAATAAATGAATAAATGAATAAATGAATAAATGAATAAATGAATAAATGAATAAATGAATAAATGAATAAATGAATAAATGAATAAATGAATAAATGAATAAATGAATAAATGAATAAATGAATAAATGAATAAATGAATAAATGAATAAATGAATAAATGAATAAATGAATAAATGAATAAATGAATAAATGAATAAATGAATAAATGAATAAATGAATAAATGAATAAATGAATAAATGAATAAATGAATAAATGAATAAATGAATAAATGAATAAATGAATAAATGAATAAATGAATAAATGAATAAATGAATAAATGAATAAATGAATAAATGAATAAATGAATAAATGAATAAATGAATAAATGAATAAATGAATAAATGAATAAATGAATAAATGAATAAATGAATAAATGAATAAATGAATAAATGAATAAATGAATAAATGAATAAATGAATAAATGAATAAATGAATAAATGAATAAATGAATAAATGAATAAATGAATAAATGAATAAATGAATAAATGAATAAATGAATAAATGAATAAATGAATAAATGAATAAATGAATAAATGAATAAATGAATAAATGAATAAATGAATAAATGAATAAATGAATAAATGAATAAATGAATAAATGAATAAATGAATAAATGAATAAATGAATAAATGAATAAATGAATAAATGAATAAATGAATAAATGAATAAATGAATAAATGAATAAATGAATAAATGAATAAATGAATAAATGAATAAATGAATAAATGAATAAATGAATAAATGAATAAATGAATAAATGAATAAATGAATAAATGAATAAATGAATAAATGAATAAATGAATAAATGAATAAATGAATAAATGAATAAATGAATAAATGAATAAATGAATAAATGAATAAATGAATAAATGAATAAATGAATAAATGAATAAATGAATAAATGAATAAATGAATAAATGAATAAATGAATAAATGAATAAATGAATAAATGAATAAATGAATAAATGAATAAATGAATAAATGAATAAATGAATAAATGAATAAATGAATAAATGAATAAATGAATAAATGAATAAATGAATAAATGAATAAATGAATAAATGAATAAATGAATAAATGAATAAATGAATAAATGAATAAATGAATAAATGAATAAATGAATAAATGAATAAATGAATAAATGAATAAATGAATAAATGAATAAATGAATAAATGAATAAATGAATAAATGAATAAATGAATAAATGAATAAATGAATAAATGAATAAATGAATAAATGAATAAATGAATAAATGAATAAATGAATAAATGAATAAATGAATAAATGAATAAATGAATAAATGAATAAATGAATAAATGAATAAATGAATAAATGAATAAATGAATAAATGAATAAATGAATAAATGAATAAATGAATAAATGAATAAATGAATAAATGAATAAATGAATAAATGAATAAATGAATAAATGAATAAATGAATAAATGAATAAATGAATAAATGAATAAATGAATAAATGAATAAATGAATAAATGAATAAATGAATAAATGAATAAATGAATAAATGAATAAATGAATAAATGAATAAATGAATAAATGAATAAATGAATAAATGAATAAATGAATAAATGAATAAATGAATAAATGAATAAATGAATAAATGAATAAATGAATAAATGAATAAATGAATAAATGAATAAATGAATAAATGAATAAATGAATAAATGAATAAATGAATAAATGAATAAATGAATAAATGAATAAATGAATAAATGAATAAATGAATAAATGAATAAATGAATAAATGAATAAATGAATAAATGAATAAATGAATAAATGAATAAATGAATAAATGAATAAATGA
Source organism: Nebria salina (assembly GCA_944039245.1). Taxonomy (NCBI): domain Eukaryota; kingdom Metazoa; phylum Arthropoda; class Insecta; order Coleoptera; family Carabidae; genus Nebria; species Nebria salina. Next base: position 5,236 of record CALUEK010000525.1, on the reverse strand, counting down.
ATAAATGAATAAATGAATAAATGAATAAATGAATAAATGAATAAATGAATAAATGAATAAATGAATAAATGAATAAATGAATAAATGAATAAATGAATAAATGAATAAATGAATAAATGAATAAATGAATAAATGAATAAATGAATAAATGAATAAATGAATAAATGAATAAATGAATAAATGAATAAATGAATAAATGAATAAATGAATAAATGAATAAATGAATAAATGAATAAATGAATAAATGAATAAATGAATAAATGAATAAATGAATAAATGAATAAATGAATAAATGAATAAATGAATAAATGAATAAATGAATAAATGAATAAATGAATAAATGAATAAATGAATAAATGAATAAATGAATAAATGAATAAATGAATAAATGAATAAATGAATAAATGAATAAATGAATAAATGAATAAATGAATAAATGAATAAATGAATAAATGAATAAATGAATAAATGAATAAATGAATAAATGAATAAATGAATAAATGAATAAATGAATAAATGAATAAATGAATAAATGAATAAATGAATAAATGAATAAATGAATAAATGAATAAATGAATAAATGAATAAATGAATAAATGAATAAATGAATAAATGAATAAATGAATAAATGAATAAATGAATAAATGAATAAATGAATAAATGAATAAATGAATAAATGAATAAATGAATAAATGAATAAATGAATAAATGAATAAATGAATAAATGAATAAATGAATAAATGAATAAATGAATAAATGAATAAATGAATAAATGAATAAATGAATAAATGAATAAATGAATAAATGAATAAATGAATAAATGAATAAATGAATAAATGAATAAATGAATAAATGAATAAATGAATAAATGAATAAATGAATAAATGAATAAATGAATAAATGAATAAATGAATAAATGAATAAATGAATAAATGAATAAATGAATAAATGAATAAATGAATAAATGAATAAATGAATAAATGAATAAATGAATAAATGAATAAATGAATAAATGAATAAATGAATAAATGAATAAATGAATAAATGAATAAATGAATAAATGAATAAATGAATAAATGAATAAATGAATAAATGAATAAATGAATAAATGAATAAATGAATAAATGAATAAATGAATAAATGAATAAATGAATAAATGAATAAATGAATAAATGAATAAATGAATAAATGAATAAATGAATAAATGAATAAATGAATAAATGAATAAATGAATAAATGAATAAATGAATAAATGAATAAATGAATAAATGAATAAATGAATAAATGAATAAATGAATAAATGAATAAATGAATAAATGAATAAATGAATAAATGAATAAATGAATAAATGAATAAATGAATAAATGAATAAATGAATAAATGAATAAATGAATAAATGAATAAATGAATAAATGAATAAATGAATAAATGAATAAATGAATAAATGAATAAATGAATAAATGAATAAATGAATAAATGAATAAATGAATAAATGAATAAATGAATAAATGAATAAATGAATAAATGAATAAATGAATAAATGAATAAATGAATAAATGAATAAATGAATAAATGAATAAATGAATAAATGAATAAATGAATAAATGAATAAATGAATAAATGAATAAATGAATAAATGAATAAATGAATAAATGAATAAATGAATAAATGAATAAATGAATAAATGAATAAATGAATAAATGAATAAATGAATAAATGAATAAATGAATAAATGAATAAATGAATAAATGAATAAATGAATAAATGAATAAATGAATAAATGAATAAATGAATAAATGAATAAATGAATAAATGAATAAATGAATAAATGAATAAATGAATAAATGAATAAATGAATAAATGAATAAATGAATAAATGAATAAATGAATAAATGAATAAATGAATAAATGAATAAATGAATAAATGAATAAATGAATAAATGAATAAATGAATAAATGAATAAATGAATAAATGAATAAATGAATAAATGAATAAATGAATAAATGAATAAATGAATAAATGAATAAATGAATAAATGAATAAATGAATAAATGAATAAATGAATAAATGAATAAATGAATAAATGAATAAATGAATAAATGAATAAATGAATAAATGAATAAATGAATAAATGAATAAATGAATAAATGAATAAATGAATAAATGAATAAATGAATAAATGAATAAATGAATAAATGAATAAATGAATAAATGAATAAATGAATAAATGAATAAATGAATAAATGAATAAATGAATAAATGAATAAATGAATAAATGAATAAATGAATAAATGAATAAATGAATAAATGAATAAATGAATAAATGAATAAATGAATAAATGAATAAATGAATAAATGAATAAATGAATAAATGAATAAATGAATAAATGAATAAATGAATAAATGAATAAATGAATAAATGAATAAATGAATAAATGAATAAATGAATAAATGAATAAATGAATAAATGAATAAATGAATAAATGAATAAATGAATAAATGAATAAATGAATAAATGAATAAATGAATAAATGAATAAATGAATAAATGAATAAATGAATAAATGAATAAATGAATAAATGAATAAATGAATAAATGAATAAATGAATAAATGAATAAATGAATAAATGAATAAATGAATAAATGAATAAATGAATAAATGAATAAATGAATAAATGAATAAATGAATAAATGAATAAATGAATAAATGAATAAATGAATAAATGAATAAATGAATAAATGAATAAATGAATAAATGAATAAATGAATAAATGAATAAATGAATAAATGAATAAATGAATAAATGAATAAATGAATAAATGAATAAATGAATAAATGAATAAATGAATAAATGAATAAATGAATAAATGAATAAATGAATAAATGAATAAATGAATAAATGAATAAATGAATAAATGAATAAATGAATAAATGAATAAATGAATAAATGAATAAATGAATAAATGAATAAATGAATAAATGAATAAATGAATAAATGAATAAATGAATAAATGAATAAATGAATAAATGAATAAATGAATAAATGAATAAATGAATAAATGAATAAATGAATAAATGAATAAATGAATAAATGAATAAATGAATAAATGAATAAATGAATAAATGAATAAATGAATAAATGAATAAATGAATAAATGAATAAATGAATAAATGAATAAATGAATAAATGAATAAATGAATAAATGAATAAATGAATAAATGAATAAATGAATAAATGAATAAATGAATAAATGAATAAATGAATAAATGAATAAATGAATAAATGAATAAATGAATAAATGAATAAATGAATAAATGAATAAATGAATAAATGAATAAATGAATAAATGAATAAATGAATAAATGAATAAATGAATAAATGAATAAATGAATAAATGAATAAATGAATAAATGAATAAATGAATAAATGAATAAATGAATAAATGAATAAATGAATAAATGAATAAATGAATAAATGAATAAATGAATAAATGAATAAATGAATAAATGAATAAATGAATAAATGAATAAATGAATAAATGAATAAATGAATAAATGAATAAATGAATAAATGAATAAATGAATAAATGAATAAATGAATAAATGAATAAATGAATAAATGAATAAATGAATAAATGAATAAATGAATAAATGAATAAATGAATAAATGAATAAATGAATAAATGAATAAATGAATAAATGAATAAATGAATAAATGAATAAATGAATAAATGAATAAATGAATAAATGAATAAATGAATAAATGAATAAATGAATAAATGAATAAATGAATAAATGAATAAATGAATAAATGAATAAATGAATAAATGAATAAATGAATAAATGAATAAATGAATAAATGAATAAATGAATAAATGAATAAATGAATAAATGAATAAATGAATAAATGAATAAATGAATAAATGAATAAATGAATAAATGAATAAATGAATAAATGAATAAATGAATAAATGAATAAATGAATAAATGAATAAATGAATAAATGAATAAATGAATAAATGAATAAATGAATAAATGAATAAATGAATAAATGAATAAATGAATAAATGAATAAATGAATAAATGAATAAATGAATAAATGAATAAATGAATAAATGAATAAATGAATAAATGAATAAATGAATAAATGAATAAATGAATAAATGAATAAATGAATAAATGAATAAATGAATAAATGAATAAATGAATAAATGAATAAATGAATAAATGAATAAATGAATAAATGAATAAATGAATAAATGAATATAAATGAATAAATGAATAAATGAATAAATGAATAAATGAATAAATGAATAAATGAATAAATGAATAAATGAATAAATGAATAAATGAATAAATGAATAAATGAATAAATGAATAAATGAATAAATGAATAAATGAATAAATGAATAAATGAATAAATGAATAAATGAATAAATGAATAAATGAATAAATGAATAAATGAATAAATGAATAAATGAATAAATGAATAAATGAATAAATGAATAAATGAATAAATGAATAAATGAATAAATGAATAAATGAATAAATGAATAAATGAATAAATGAATAAATGAATAAATGAATAAATGAATAAATGAATAAATGAATAAATGAATAAATGAATAAATGAATAAATGAATAAATGAATAAATGAATAAATGAATAAATGAATAAATGAATAAATGAATAAATGAATAAATGAATAAATGAATAAATGAATAAATGAATAAATGAATAAATGAATAAATGAATAAATGAATAAATGAATAAATGAATAAATGAATAAATGAATAAATGAATAAATGAATAAATGAATAAATGAATAAATGAATAAATGAATAAATGAATAAATGAATAAATGAATAAATGAATAAATGAATAAATGAATAAATGAATAAATGAATAAATGAATAAATGAATAAATGAATAAATGAATAAATGAATAAATGAATAAATGAATAAATGAATAAATGAATAAATGAATAAATGAATAAATGAATAAATGAATAAATGAATAAATGAATAAATGAATAAATGAATAAATGAATAAATGAATAAATGAATAAATGAATAAATGAATAAATGAATAAATGAATAAATGAATAAATGAATAAATGAATAAATGAATAAATGAATAAATGAATAAATGAATAAATGAATAAATGAATAAATGAATAAATGAATAAATGAATAAATGAATAAATGAATAAATGAATAAATGAATAAATGAAT
>CALUEK010000524.1:0-16045 GCA_944039245.1 Nebria salina | reverse complement strand
AGTTATTTAGTTATTTAGTTATTTAGTTATTTAGTTATTTAGTTATTTAGTTATTTAGTTATTTAGTTATTTAGTTATTTAGTTATTTAGTTATTTAGTTATTTAGTTATTTAGTTATTTAGTTATTTAGTTATTTAGTTATTTAGTTATTTAGTTATTTAGTTATTTAGTTATTTAGTTATTTAGTTATTTAGTTATTTAGTTATTTAGTTATTTAGTTATTTAGTTATTTAGTTATTTAGTTATTTAGTTATTTAGTTATTTAGTTATTTAGTTATTTAGTTATTTAGTTATTTAGTTATTTAGTTATTTAGTTATTTAGTTATTTAGTTATTTAGTTATTTAGTTATTTAGTTATTTAGTTATTTAGTTATTTAGTTATTTAGTTATTTAGTTATTTAGTTATTTAGTTATTTAGTTATTTAGTTATTTAGTTATTTAGTTATTTAGTTATTTAGTTATTTAGTTATTTAGTTATTTAGTTATTTAGTTATTTAGTTATTTAGTTATTTAGTTATTTAGTTATTTAGTTATTTAGTTATTTAGTTATTTAGTTATTTAGTTATTTAGTTATTTAGTTATTTAGTTATTTAGTTATTTAGTTATTTAGTTATTTAGTTATTTAGTTATTTAGTTATTTAGTTATTTAGTTATTTAGTTATTTAGTTATTTAGTTATTTAGTTATTTAGTTATTTAGTTATTTAGTTATTTAGTTATTTAGTTATTTAGTTATTTAGTTATTTAGTTATTTAGTTATTTAGTTATTTAGTTATTTAGTTATTTAGTTATTTAGTTATTTAGTTATTTAGTTATTTAGTTATTTAGTTATTTAGTTATTTAGTTATTTAGTTATTTAGTTATTTAGTTATTTAGTTATTTAGTTATTTAGTTATTTAGTTATTTAGTTATTTAGTTATTTAGTTATTTAGTTATTTAGTTATTTAGTTATTTAGTTATTTAGTTATTTAGTTATTTAGTTATTTAGTTATTTAGTTATTTAGTTATTTAGTTATTTAGTTATTTAGTTATTTAGTTATTTAGTTATTTAGTTATTTAGTTATTTAGTTATTTAGTTATTTAGTTATTTAGTTATTTAGTTATTTAGTTATTTAGTTATTTAGTTATTTAGTTATTTAGTTATTTAGTTATTTAGTTATTTAGTTATTTAGTTATTTAGTTATTTAGTTATTTAGTTATTTAGTTATTTAGTTATTTAGTTATTTAGTTATTTAGTTATTTAGTTATTTAGTTATTTAGTTATTTAGTTATTTAGTTATTTAGTTATTTAGTTATTTAGTTATTTAGTTATTTAGTTATTTAGTTATTTAGTTATTTAGTTATTTAGTTATTTAGTTATTTAGTTATTTAGTTATTTAGTTATTTAGTTATTTAGTTATTTAGTTATTTAGTTATTTAGTTATTTAGTTATTTAGTTATTTAGTTATTTAGTTATTTAGTTATTTAGTTATTTAGTTATTTAGTTATTTAGTTATTTAGTTATTTAGTTATTTAGTTATTTAGTTATTTAGTTATTTAGTTATTTAGTTATTTAGTTATTTAGTTATTTAGTTATTTAGTTATTTAGTTATTTAGTTATTTAGTTATTTAGTTATTTAGTTATTTAGTTATTTAGTTATTTAGTTATTTAGTTATTTAGTTATTTAGTTATTTAGTTATTTAGTTATTTAGTTATTTAGTTATTTAGTTATTTAGTTATTTAGTTATTTAGTTATTTAGTTATTTAGTTATTTAGTTATTTAGTTATTTAGTTATTTAGTTATTTAGTTATTTAGTTATTTAGTTATTTAGTTATTTAGTTATTTAGTTATTTAGTTATTTAGTTATTTAGTTATTTAGTTATTTAGTTATTTAGTTATTTAGTTATTTAGTTATTTAGTTATTTAGTTATTTAGTTATTTAGTTATTTAGTTATTTAGTTATTTAGTTATTTAGTTATTTAGTTATTTAGTTATTTAGTTATTTAGTTATTTAGTTATTTAGTTATTTAGTTATTTAGTTATTTAGTTATTTAGTTATTTAGTTATTTAGTTATTTAGTTATTTAGTTATTTAGTTATTTAGTTATTTAGTTATTTAGTTATTTAGTTATTTAGTTATTTAGTTATTTAGTTATTTAGTTATTTAGTTATTTAGTTATTTAGTTATTTAGTTATTTAGTTATTTAGTTATTTAGTTATTTAGTTATTTAGTTATTTAGTTATTTAGTTATTTAGTTATTTAGTTATTTAGTTATTTAGTTATTTAGTTATTTAGTTATTTAGTTATTTAGTTATTTAGTTATTTAGTTATTTAGTTATTTAGTTATTTAGTTATTTAGTTATTTAGTTATTTAGTTATTTAGTTATTTAGTTATTTAGTTATTTAGTTATTTAGTTATTTAGTTATTTAGTTATTTAGTTATTTAGTTATTTAGTTATTTAGTTATTTAGTTATTTAGTTATTTAGTTATTTAGTTATTTAGTTATTTAGTTATTTAGTTATTTAGTTATTTAGTTATTTAGTTATTTAGTTATTTAGTTATTTAGTTATTTAGTTATTTAGTTATTTAGTTATTTAGTTATTTAGTTATTTAGTTATTTAGTTATTTAGTTATTTAGTTATTTAGTTATTTAGTTATTTAGTTATTTAGTTATTTAGTTATTTAGTTATTTAGTTATTTAGTTATTTAGTTATTTAGTTATTTAGTTATTTAGTTATTTAGTTATTTAGTTATTTAGTTATTTAGTTATTTAGTTATTTAGTTATTTAGTTATTTAGTTATTTAGTTATTTAGTTATTTAGTTATTTAGTTATTTAGTTATTTAGTTATTTAGTTATTTAGTTATTTAGTTATTTAGTTATTTAGTTATTTAGTTATTTAGTTATTTAGTTATTTAGTTATTTAGTTATTTAGTTATTTAGTTATTTAGTTATTTAGTTATTTAGTTATTTAGTTATTTAGTTATTTAGTTATTTAGTTATTTAGTTATTTAGTTATTTAGTTATTTAGTTATTTAGTTATTTAGTTATTTAGTTATTTAGTTATTTAGTTATTTAGTTATTTAGTTATTTAGTTATTTAGTTATTTAGTTATTTAGTTATTTAGTTATTTAGTTATTTAGTTATTTAGTTATTTAGTTATTTAGTTATTTAGTTATTTAGTTATTTAGTTATTTAGTTATTTAGTTATTTAGTTATTTAGTTATTTAGTTATTTAGTTATTTAGTTATTTAGTTATTTAGTTATTTAGTTATTTAGTTATTTAGTTATTTAGTTATTTAGTTATTTAGTTATTTAGTTATTTAGTTATTTAGTTATTTAGTTATTTAGTTATTTAGTTATTTAGTTATTTAGTTATTTAGTTATTTAGTTATTTAGTTATTTAGTTATTTAGTTATTTAGTTATTTAGTTATTTAGTTATTTAGTTATTTAGTTATTTAGTTATTTAGTTATTTAGTTATTTAGTTATTTAGTTATTTAGTTATTTAGTTATTTAGTTATTTAGTTATTTAGTTATTTAGTTATTTAGTTATTTAGTTATTTAGTTATTTAGTTATTTAGTTATTTAGTTATTTAGTTATTTAGTTATTTAGTTATTTAGTTATTTAGTTATTTAGTTATTTAGTTATTTAGTTATTTAGTTATTTAGTTATTTAGTTATTTAGTTATTTAGTTATTTAGTTATTTAGTTATTTAGTTATTTAGTTATTTAGTTATTTAGTTATTTAGTTATTTAGTTATTTAGTTATTTAGTTATTTAGTTATTTAGTTATTTAGTTATTTAGTTATTTAGTTATTTAGTTATTTAGTTATTTAGTTATTTAGTTATTTAGTTATTTAGTTATTTAGTTATTTAGTTATTTAGTTATTTAGTTATTTAGTTATTTAGTTATTTAGTTATTTAGTTATTTAGTTATTTAGTTATTTAGTTATTTAGTTATTTAGTTATTTAGTTATTTAGTTATTTAGTTATTTAGTTATTTAGTTATTTAGTTATTTAGTTATTTAGTTATTTAGTTATTTAGTTATTTAGTTATTTAGTTATTTAGTTATTTAGTTATTTAGTTATTTAGTTATTTAGTTATTTAGTTATTTAGTTATTTAGTTATTTAGTTATTTAGTTATTTAGTTATTTAGTTATTTAGTTATTTAGTTATTTAGTTATTTAGTTATTTAGTTATTTAGTTATTTAGTTATTTAGTTATTTAGTTATTTAGTTATTTAGTTATTTAGTTATTTAGTTATTTAGTTATTTAGTTATTTAGTTATTTAGTTATTTAGTTATTTAGTTATTTAGTTATTTAGTTATTTAGTTATTTAGTTATTTAGTTATTTAGTTATTTAGTTATTTAGTTATTTAGTTATTTAGTTATTTAGTTATTTAGTTATTTAGTTATTTAGTTATTTAGTTATTTAGTTATTTAGTTATTTAGTTATTTAGTTATTTAGTTATTTAGTTATTTAGTTATTTAGTTATTTAGTTATTTAGTTATTTAGTTATTTAGTTATTTAGTTATTTAGTTATTTAGTTATTTAGTTATTTAGTTATTTAGTTATTTAGTTATTTAGTTATTTAGTTATTTAGTTATTTAGTTATTTAGTTATTTAGTTATTTAGTTATTTAGTTATTTAGTTATTTAGTTATTTAGTTATTTAGTTATTTAGTTATTTAGTTATTTAGTTATTTAGTTATTTAGTTATTTAGTTATTTAGTTATTTAGTTATTTAGTTATTTAGTTATTTAGTTATTTAGTTATTTAGTTATTTAGTTATTTAGTTATTTAGTTATTTAGTTATTTAGTTATTTAGTTATTTAGTTATTTAGTTATTTAGTTATTTAGTTATTTAGTTATTTAGTTATTTAGTTATTTAGTTATTTAGTTATTTAGTTATTTAGTTATTTAGTTATTTAGTTATTTAGTTATTTAGTTATTTAGTTATTTAGTTATTTAGTTATTTAGTTATTTAGTTATTTAGTTATTTAGTTATTTAGTTATTTAGTTATTTAGTTATTTAGTTATTTAGTTATTTAGTTATTTAGTTATTTAGTTATTTAGTTATTTAGTTATTTAGTTATTTAGTTATTTAGTTATTTAGTTATTTAGTTATTTAGTTATTTAGTTATTTAGTTATTTAGTTATTTAGTTATTTAGTTATTTAGTTATTTAGTTATTTAGTTATTTAGTTATTTAGTTATTTAGTTATTTAGTTATTTAGTTATTTAGTTATTTAGTTATTTAGTTATTTAGTTATTTAGTTATTTAGTTATTTAGTTATTTAGTTATTTAGTTATTTAGTTATTTAGTTATTTAGTTATTTAGTTATTTAGTTATTTAGTTATTTAGTTATTTAGTTATTTAGTTATTTAGTTATTTAGTTATTTAGTTATTTAGTTATTTAGTTATTTAGTTATTTAGTTATTTAGTTATTTAGTTATTTAGTTATTTAGTTATTTAGTTATTTAGTTATTTAGTTATTTAGTTATTTAGTTATTTAGTTATTTAGTTATTTAGTTATTTAGTTATTTAGTTATTTAGTTATTTAGTTATTTAGTTATTTAGTTATTTAGTTATTTAGTTATTTAGTTATTTAGTTATTTAGTTATTTAGTTATTTAGTTATTTAGTTATTTAGTTATTTAGTTATTTAGTTATTTAGTTATTTAGTTATTTAGTTATTTAGTTATTTAGTTATTTAGTTATTTAGTTATTTAGTTATTTAGTTATTTAGTTATTTAGTTATTTAGTTATTTAGTTATTTAGTTATTTAGTTATTTAGTTATTTAGTTATTTAGTTATTTAGTTATTTAGTTATTTAGTTATTTAGTTATTTAGTTATTTAGTTATTTAGTTATTTAGTTATTTAGTTATTTAGTTATTTAGTTATTTAGTTATTTAGTTATTTAGTTATTTAGTTATTTAGTTATTTAGTTATTTAGTTATTTAGTTATTTAGTTATTTAGTTATTTAGTTATTTAGTTATTTAGTTATTTAGTTATTTAGTTATTTAGTTATTTAGTTATTTAGTTATTTAGTTATTTAGTTATTTAGTTATTTAGTTATTTAGTTATTTAGTTATTTAGTTATTTAGTTATTTAGTTATTTAGTTATTTAGTTATTTAGTTATTTAGTTATTTAGTTATTTAGTTATTTAGTTATTTAGTTATTTAGTTATTTAGTTATTTAGTTATTTAGTTATTTAGTTATTTAGTTATTTAGTTATTTAGTTATTTAGTTATTTAGTTATTTAGTTATTTAGTTATTTAGTTATTTAGTTATTTAGTTATTTAGTTATTTAGTTATTTAGTTATTTAGTTATTTAGTTATTTAGTTATTTAGTTATTTAGTTATTTAGTTATTTAGTTATTTAGTTATTTAGTTATTTAGTTATTTAGTTATTTAGTTATTTAGTTATTTAGTTATTTAGTTATTTAGTTATTTAGTTATTTAGTTATTTAGTTATTTAGTTATTTAGTTATTTAGTTATTTAGTTATTTAGTTATTTAGTTATTTAGTTATTTAGTTATTTAGTTATTTAGTTATTTAGTTATTTAGTTATTTAGTTATTTAGTTATTTAGTTATTTAGTTATTTAGTTATTTAGTTATTTAGTTATTTAGTTATTTAGTTATTTAGTTATTTAGTTATTTAGTTATTTAGTTATTTAGTTATTTAGTTATTTAGTTATTTAGTTATTTAGTTATTTAGTTATTTAGTTATTTAGTTATTTAGTTATTTAGTTATTTAGTTATTTAGTTATTTAGTTATTTAGTTATTTAGTTATTTAGTTATTTAGTTATTTAGTTATTTAGTTATTTAGTTATTTAGTTATTTAGTTATTTAGTTATTTAGTTATTTAGTTATTTAGTTATTTAGTTATTTAGTTATTTAGTTATTTAGTTATTTAGTTATTTAGTTATTTAGTTATTTAGTTATTTAGTTATTTAGTTATTTAGTTATTTAGTTATTTAGTTATTTAGTTATTTAGTTATTTAGTTATTTAGTTATTTAGTTATTTAGTTATTTAGTTATTTAGTTATTTAGTTATTTAGTTATTTAGTTATTTAGTTATTTAGTTATTTAGTTATTTAGTTATTTAGTTATTTAGTTATTTAGTTATTTAGTTATTTAGTTATTTAGTTATTTAGTTATTTAGTTATTTAGTTATTTAGTTATTTAGTTATTTAGTTATTTAGTTATTTAGTTATTTAGTTATTTAGTTATTTAGTTATTTAGTTATTTAGTTATTTAGTTATTTAGTTATTTAGTTATTTAGTTATTTAGTTATTTAGTTATTTAGTTATTTAGTTATTTAGTTATTTAGTTATTTAGTTATTTAGTTATTTAGTTATTTAGTTATTTAGTTATTTAGTTATTTAGTTATTTAGTTATTTAGTTATTTAGTTATTTAGTTATTTAGTTATTTAGTTATTTAGTTATTTAGTTATTTAGTTATTTAGTTATTTAGTTATTTAGTTATTTAGTTATTTAGTTATTTAGTTATTTAGTTATTTAGTTATTTAGTTATTTAGTTATTTAGTTATTTAGTTATTTAGTTATTTAGTTATTTAGTTATTTAGTTATTTAGTTATTTAGTTATTTAGTTATTTAGTTATTTAGTTATTTAGTTATTTAGTTATTTAGTTATTTAGTTATTTAGTTATTTAGTTATTTAGTTATTTAGTTATTTAGTTATTTAGTTATTTAGTTATTTAGTTATTTAGTTATTTAGTTATTTAGTTATTTAGTTATTTAGTTATTTAGTTATTTAGTTATTTAGTTATTTAGTTATTTAGTTATTTAGTTATTTAGTTATTTAGTTATTTAGTTATTTAGTTATTTAGTTATTTAGTTATTTAGTTATTTAGTTATTTAGTTATTTAGTTATTTAGTTATTTAGTTATTTAGTTATTTAGTTATTTAGTTATTTAGTTATTTAGTTATTTAGTTATTTAGTTATTTAGTTATTTAGTTATTTAGTTATTTAGTTATTTAGTTATTTAGTTATTTAGTTATTTAGTTATTTAGTTATTTAGTTATTTAGTTATTTAGTTATTTAGTTATTTAGTTATTTAGTTATTTAGTTATTTAGTTATTTAGTTATTTAGTTATTTAGTTATTTAGTTATTTAGTTATTTAGTTATTTAGTTATTTAGTTATTTAGTTATTTAGTTATTTAGTTATTTAGTTATTTAGTTATTTAGTTATTTAGTTATTTAGTTATTTAGTTATTTAGTTATTTAGTTATTTAGTTATTTAGTTATTTAGTTATTTAGTTATTTAGTTATTTAGTTATTTAGTTATTTAGTTATTTAGTTATTTAGTTATTTAGTTATTTAGTTATTTAGTTATTTAGTTATTTAGTTATTTAGTTATTTAGTTATTTAGTTATTTAGTTATTTAGTTATTTAGTTATTTAGTTATTTAGTTATTTAGTTATTTAGTTATTTAGTTATTTAGTTATTTAGTTATTTAGTTATTTAGTTATTTAGTTATTTAGTTATTTAGTTATTTAGTTATTTAGTTATTTAGTTATTTAGTTATTTAGTTATTTAGTTATTTAGTTATTTAGTTATTTAGTTATTTAGTTATTTAGTTATTTAGTTATTTAGTTATTTAGTTATTTAGTTATTTAGTTATTTAGTTATTTAGTTATTTAGTTATTTAGTTATTTAGTTATTTAGTTATTTAGTTATTTAGTTATTTAGTTATTTAGTTATTTAGTTATTTAGTTATTTAGTTATTTAGTTATTTAGTTATTTAGTTATTTAGTTATTTAGTTATTTAGTTATTTAGTTATTTAGTTATTTAGTTATTTAGTTATTTAGTTATTTAGTTATTTAGTTATTTAGTTATTTAGTTATTTAGTTATTTAGTTATTTAGTTATTTAGTTATTTAGTTATTTAGTTATTTAGTTATTTAGTTATTTAGTTATTTAGTTATTTAGTTATTTAGTTATTTAGTTATTTAGTTATTTAGTTATTTAGTTATTTAGTTATTTAGTTATTTAGTTATTTAGTTATTTAGTTATTTAGTTATTTAGTTATTTAGTTATTTAGTTATTTAGTTATTTAGTTATTTAGTTATTTAGTTATTTAGTTATTTAGTTATTTAGTTATTTAGTTATTTAGTTATTTAGTTATTTAGTTATTTAGTTATTTAGTTATTTAGTTATTTAGTTATTTAGTTATTTAGTTATTTAGTTATTTAGTTATTTAGTTATTTAGTTATTTAGTTATTTAGTTATTTAGTTATTTAGTTATTTAGTTATTTAGTTATTTAGTTATTTAGTTATTTAGTTATTTAGTTATTTAGTTATTTAGTTATTTAGTTATTTAGTTATTTAGTTATTTAGTTATTTAGTTATTTAGTTATTTAGTTATTTAGTTATTTAGTTATTTAGTTATTTAGTTATTTAGTTATTTAGTTATTTAGTTATTTAGTTATTTAGTTATTTAGTTATTTAGTTATTTAGTTATTTAGTTATTTAGTTATTTAGTTATTTAGTTATTTAGTTATTTAGTTATTTAGTTATTTAGTTATTTAGTTATTTAGTTATTTAGTTATTTAGTTATTTAGTTATTTAGTTATTTAGTTATTTAGTTATTTAGTTATTTAGTTATTTAGTTATTTAGTTATTTAGTTATTTAGTTATTTAGTTATTTAGTTATTTAGTTATTTAGTTATTTAGTTATTTAGTTATTTAGTTATTTAGTTATTTAGTTATTTAGTTATTTAGTTATTTAGTTATTTAGTTATTTAGTTATTTAGTTATTTAGTTATTTAGTTATTTAGTTATTTAGTTATTTAGTTATTTAGTTATTTAGTTATTTAGTTATTTAGTTATTTAGTTATTTAGTTATTTAGTTATTTAGTTATTTAGTTATTTAGTTATTTAGTTATTTAGTTATTTAGTTATTTAGTTATTTAGTTATTTAGTTATTTAGTTATTTAGTTATTTAGTTATTTAGTTATTTAGTTATTTAGTTATTTAGTTATTTAGTTATTTAGTTATTTAGTTATTTAGTTATTTAGTTATTTAGTTATTTAGTTATTTAGTTATTTAGTTATTTAGTTATTTAGTTATTTAGTTATTTAGTTATTTAGTTATTTAGTTATTTAGTTATTTAGTTATTTAGTTATTTAGTTATTTAGTTATTTAGTTATTTAGTTATTTAGTTATTTAGTTATTTAGTTATTTAGTTATTTAGTTATTTAGTTATTTAGTTATTTAGTTATTTAGTTATTTAGTTATTTAGTTATTTAGTTATTTAGTTATTTAGTTATTTAGTTATTTAGTTATTTAGTTATTTAGTTATTTAGTTATTTAGTTATTTAGTTATTTAGTTATTTAGTTATTTAGTTATTTAGTTATTTAGTTATTTAGTTATTTAGTTATTTAGTTATTTAGTTATTTAGTTATTTAGTTATTTAGTTATTTAGTTATTTAGTTATTTAGTTATTTAGTTATTTAGTTATTTAGTTATTTAGTTATTTAGTTATTTAGTTATTTAGTTATTTAGTTATTTAGTTATTTAGTTATTTAGTTATTTAGTTATTTAGTTATTTAGTTATTTAGTTATTTAGTTATTTAGTTATTTAGTTATTTAGTTATTTAGTTATTTAGTTATTTAGTTATTTAGTTATTTAGTTATTTAGTTATTTAGTTATTTAGTTATTTAGTTATTTAGTTATTTAGTTATTTAGTTATTTAGTTATTTAGTTATTTAGTTATTTAGTTATATATATTTGTAAAAAGTTATAGGACTCCATAAAATATGTTCAGATGTTGATACAAATTCGTTTGAAATGAGACATATTGCACTAATATAGGCAAAAAAAACCGTGAAAATGCCAATACCAGAGTAATATATTTCCTAGCGTATTGCACCAAAAAGTTATAGGACCCAATAAAATATATTCAGATATTGTTTCAAATTCGTTTTAAATGAGACATATTTCAGTAATATACGCAAATACAAGCGTTAAAATGCCAATACCAGAGTAATATATTTCTTAGCGTATTGCACTAAAAAGTTATAGGACTCCATAAATTATGTTCAGATGTTGATACAAATTCGTTTGAAATGAGACATATTGCACTAATATATTCAAATACAAGCGTTAAAATGCCAATACCAGAGTAATATATTTCCTAGCGTATTGCACCAAAAAGTTATAGGACCCCGTAAAATATGTACGGATCAATTGATTCAAATTCGTTTCAAATGAGACATATTGCAGTAATATACGCAAATACAAGCGTTAAAATGCCAATACGAGAGGAATATATGAGACATATTGCAGTTATATACGCAAATACAAGCGTTAAAATGCCAATACCAGAGTAATATATTTCTTAGCGTATTGCACTAAAAAGTTATAGGACCCAATAAAATATGTTCAGATATTGATTCAAATTCGTTTTAAATGAGACATATTTCAGTAATATACGCAAATACAAGCGTTAAAATGCCAATACCAGAGTAATATATTTCTCAGCGTCTTGCCCTAAAAAGTTATAGGACTCTATAAAATATGTTCAGATGTTGATACAAATTCGTTTCAAATGAGACATATTGCAGTAATATACGCAAATACAAGCGTTAAAATGCCAATACCATAGTAATATATTTCTTAGCGTATTGTACTTATAAGTTATAGTTCACCATTAAAAATGTTCAGATATTGATTCAAATTCGTTTCAAATGAGACATTTAGCAGTAATATACGCAAATACAAGCGTTAAAATGCCAATACGAGAGGAATATATGAGACATATTGCAGTTATATAAGCAAATACAAGCGTTAAAATGCCAATACCAGAGTAATATATTTCTTAGCGTATTGCATTAAAAAGTTATAGGACTCCATAAAATATGTTCAGATGTTGATACAAATTCGTTTGAAATGAGACATATTGCACTAAAATAGGCAAATACAAGCGTTAAAATGCCAATACCAGAGTAATATATTTCTTAGCGTATTGCATTAAAAAGTTATAGGACTCCATAAAATATGTTCAGATGTTGATACAAATTCGTTTGAAAAGAGACATATTGCACTAATATAGGCAAATACAAGCGTTTAAATGCCAATACCAGAGTAATATATTTCCTAGCGTATTGCACCAAAAAGTTATAGGACCCCGTAAAATATGTACGGATCAATTGATTCAAATTCGTTTCAAATGAGACATATTGCAGTAATATACGCAAATACAAGCGTTAAAATGCCAATACGAGAAAAGTATATGAGACATATTGCAGTTAAATACGCAAATACAAGCGTTAAAATGCCAATACCAGAGTAATATATTTCTTAGCGTATTGCATTAAAAAGTTATATATGCGCAAATACAAGCGTTAAAAGGACAATCCTAGAGTAATATATTTCGTAGCGTATTGCACTAAAAAGTTATAGGACTCCATAAAATATGTTCAGATGTTCATACAAATTCATTTGAAATGAGACATATTGCACTAATATACGCAAATACAAGCGTTAAAATGCCAATACCAGAGTTATATATTTCCTAGCGTATTGCACCAAAAAGTTATAGGACCCCGTAAAATATGTACGGATCAATTGATTCAAATTCGTTTCAAATGAGACATATTGCAGTAATATACGCAAATACAAGCGTTAAAATGCCAATACGAGAGAAGTATATGAGACATATTGCAGTTAAATACGCAAATACAAGCGTTAAAATGCCAATACCAGAGTAATATATTTCTTAGCGTATTGCATTAAAAAGTTATATATGCGCAAATACAAGCGTTAAAAGGACAATCCTAGAGTAATATATTTCGTAGCGTATTGCACTAAAAAGTTATAGGACTCCTAAAAATATGTTCAGATGTTCATACAAATTCATTTGAAATGAGACATATTGCACTAATATACGCAAATACAAGCGTTAAAATGCCAATACCAGAGTTATATATTTCCTAGCGTATTGCACCAAAAAGTTATAGGACCCCGTAAAATATGTACGGATCAATTGGTTCAAATTCGTTTAAATGAGACATATTGCAGTAATATACGAGAATACAAGCGTTAAAATGCCAATACGAGAGAAATATATGAGACATATTGCAGTTAAATACGCAAATACAAGCGTTAAAATGCCAATACCAGAGTAATATATTTCTTAGCGTATTGCACTAAAAAGTTATAGGACTCCATAAAATATGTTCAGATGTTGATACAAATTCGTTTGAAATGAGACATATTGCAGTAATATACGCAAATACAAGCGTTAAAATGCCAATACCAGAGTAATATATTTCTTAGCGTATTGTACTTATAAGTTATAGTTCACCATTAAACATGTTCAGATATTGATTCAAATTCGTTTCAAATGAGACATTTAGCAGTAATATACGCAAATAAAAGCGTTAAAATGCCAATACGAGAAGAATATATGAGACATATTGCAGTTATATAAGCAAATACAAGCGTTAAAATGCCAATACCAGAGTAATATATTTCTTAGCGTATTGCACTAAAAAGTTATAGGACTCCATAAAATATGTTCAGATGTTGATACAAATTCGTTTGAAATGAGACATATTGCATTAAAATACGCAAATACAAGCGTTAAAATGCCAATACCAGAGTAATATATTTCGTAGCGTATTGCACCAAAAAGTTATAGGCCACCATTAAAAATGTTCAGATATTGATTCAAATTCGTTTCAAATGAGACATATAGCAGTAATATACGCAAATACAAGCGTTAAAATGCCAATACGAGAGGAATATATGAGACATATTGCAGTTATATAAGCAAATACAAGCGTTAAAATGCCAATACCAGAGTAATATATTTCTTAGCGTATTGCATTAAAAAGTTATAGGACTCCATAAAATATGTTCTGATGTTGATACAAATTCGTTTGAAATGAGACATATTGCACTAATATAGGCAAGTACAAGCGTTAAAATGCCAATACCAGAGTAATATATTTCCTAGCGTATTGCACCAAAAAAGTTATAGGACCCCGTAAAATATGTACGGATCAATTGATTCAAATTCGTTTCAAATGACACATATTGCAGTAATATACGCAAATACAAGCGTTAATATGCCAATACGAGAGGAATATATGAGACATATTGCAGTTAAATACGCAAATACAAGCGTTAAAATGCCAATACCAGAGTAATATATTTCTTAGCGTATTGCACTAAAAAGTTATAGGACTCCATAAAATATGTTCAGATGTTGATACAAATTCGTTTGAAATGAGATATATTGCAGTAATATACGCAAATACAAGCATTAAAATGTCAATACCAGAGTAATATATTTCCTAGCGTATTGCACCAAAAAGTTATAGGACCCCGTAAAATATGTACGGATCAATTGATTCAAATTCGTTTCAAATGAGACATATTGCAGTAATATACGCAAATACAAGCGTTAATATGCCAATACGAGAGGAATATATGAGACATATTGCAGTTATATACGCAAATACAAGCGTTAAAATGCCAATACCAGAGTAATATATTTCTTAGCGTATTGCACTAAAAAGTTATAGGACCCAATAAAATATGTTCAGATATTGATTCAAATTCGTATTAAATGAGACATACTTCAGTAATATACGCAAATACAAGCGTTAAAATGCCAATACCAGAGTAATATATTTCTCAGCGTCTTGCCCTAAAAAGTTATAGGACTCTATAAAACATGTTCAGATGTTGATACAAATTCGTTTCAAATGAGACATATTGCAGTAATATACGCAAATACAAGCGTTAAAATGCCAATACCTGAGTAATATATAACTTAGCGTATTGTACTAAAAAGTTATAGGCCACCATTAAATATGTTCAGAAATTGACTCAAATTCGTTTCAAATGAGACATATTGCAGTAATATGCGCAAATACAAGCGTTAAAAGGACAATACTAGAGTAATATATTTCGAAGCGTATTGCACTAAAAAGTTATAGGACTCCATAAAATATGTTCAGATGTTGATACAAATTCGTTTGAAATGAGACATATTGCATTAATATACGCAAATACAAGCGTTAAAATGCCAATACCAGAGTAATATATTTCCTAGCGTATTGCACCAAAAAGTTATAGGCCACCATTAAAAATGTTCAGATATTGATTCAAATTCGTTTCAAATGAGACATATAGCAGTAATATACGCAAATACAAGCGTTAAAATGCCAATACGAGAGGAATATATGAGACATATTGCAGTTATATAAGCAAATACAAGCGTTAAAATGCCAATACCAGAGTAATATATTTCTTAGCGTATTGCACTAAAAAGTTATAGGACTCCATAAAATATGTTCAGATGTTGATACAAATTCGTTTGAAATGAGACATATTGCACTAATATACGCAAATACAAGCGTTAAAATGCCAATACCAGAGTAATATATTTCCTAGCGTATTGCACCAAAAAGTTATGGGACCCCGTAAAATATGTACGGATCAATTGATTCAAATTCGTTTCAAATGAGACATATTGCAGTAATATACGCAAATACAAGCGTTAAAATGCCAATACGAGAGGAATATATGAGACATATTGCAGTTAAATACGCAAATACAAGCGTTAAATTGCCAATACCAAAGTAATATATTTCTAAGCGTATTGCACTAAAAAGTTATAGGACTCC
The DNA here is from genome assembly GCA_944039245.1 of Nebria salina. NCBI lineage: Eukaryota > Metazoa > Arthropoda > Insecta > Coleoptera > Carabidae > Nebria > Nebria salina. Next base: position 387 of record CALUEK010000524.1, on the reverse strand, counting down.
ATAAAATATGTTCAGATGTTGATACAAATTCGTTTGATATGAGACATATTGCAGTAATATACGCAAATACAAGCGTTAAAATGTCAATACCAGAGTAATATATTTCCTAGCGTATTGCACAAAAAAGTTATAGGACCCCGTAAAATATGTACGGATCAATTGATTCAAATTCGTTTCAAATGAGACATATTGCAGTAATATACGCAAATACAAGCGTTAATATGCCAATACAAGAGGAATATATGAGACATATTGCAGTTATATACGCAAATACAAGCGTTAAAAGGCCAATACCAGAGTAATATATTTCTTAGCGTATTGCACTAAAAAGTTATAGGACCCAATAAAATATGTTCAGATATTGATTCAAATTCCTTTTAAATGAGA
>CALUEK010000523.1:0-16232 GCA_944039245.1 Nebria salina | reverse complement strand
TAACTAAATAACTAAATAACTAAATAACTAAATAACTAAATAACTAAATAACTAAATAACTAAATAACTAAATAACTAAATAACTAAATAACTAAATAACTAAATAACTAAATAACTAAATAACTAAATAACTAAATAACTAAATAACTAAATAACTAAATAACTAAATAACTAAATAACTAAATAACTAAATAACTAAATAACTAAATAACTAAATAACTAAATAACTAAATAACTAAATAACTAAATAACTAAATAACTAAATAACTAAATAACTAAATAACTAAATAACTAAATAACTAAATAACTAAATAACTAAATAACTAAATAACTAAATAACTAAATAACTAAATAACTAAATAACTAAATAACTAAATAACTAAATAACTAAATAACTAAATAACTAAATAACTAAATAACTAAATAACTAAATAACTAAATAACTAAATAACTAAATAACTAAATAACTAAATAACTAAATAACTAAATAACTAAATAACTAAATAACTAAATAACTAAATAACTAAATAACTAAATAACTAAATAACTAAATAACTAAATAACTAAATAACTAAATAACTAAATAACTAAATAACTAAATAACTAAATAACTAAATAACTAAATAACTAAATAACTAAATAACTAAATAACTAAATAACTAAATAACTAAATAACTAAATAACTAAATAACTAAATAACTAAATAACTAAATAACTAAATAACTAAATAACTAAATAACTAAATAACTAAATAACTAAATAACTAAATAACTAAATAACTAAATAACTAAATAACTAAATAACTAAATAACTAAATAACTAAATAACTAAATAACTAAATAACTAAATAACTAAATAACTAAATAACTAAATAACTAAATAACTAAATAACTAAATAACTAAATAACTAAATAACTAAATAACTAAATAACTAAATAACTAAATAACTAAATAACTAAATAACTAAATAACTAAATAACTAAATAACTAAATAACTAAATAACTAAATAACTAAATAACTAAATAACTAAATAACTAAATAACTAAATAACTAAATAACTAAATAACTAAATAACTAAATAACTAAATAACTAAATAACTAAATAACTAAATAACTAAATAACTAAATAACTAAATAACTAAATAACTAAATAACTAAATAACTAAATAACTAAATAACTAAATAACTAAATAACTAAATAACTAAATAACTAAATAACTAAATAACTAAATAACTAAATAACTAAATAACTAAATAACTAAATAACTAAATAACTAAATAACTAAATAACTAAATAACTAAATAACTAAATAACTAAATAACTAAATAACTAAATAACTAAATAACTAAATAACTAAATAACTAAATAACTAAATAACTAAATAACTAAATAACTAAATAACTAAATAACTAAATAACTAAATAACTAAATAACTAAATAACTAAATAACTAAATAACTAAATAACTAAATAACTAAATAACTAAATAACTAAATAACTAAATAACTAAATAACTAAATAACTAAATAACTAAATAACTAAATAACTAAATAACTAAATAACTAAATAACTAAATAACTAAATAACTAAATAACTAAATAACTAAATAACTAAATAACTAAATAACTAAATAACTAAATAACTAAATAACTAAATAACTAAATAACTAAATAACTAAATAACTAAATAACTAAATAACTAAATAACTAAATAACTAAATAACTAAATACACTAAATAACTAAATAACTAAATAACTAAATAACTAAATAACTAAATAACTAAATAATAACTAAATAACTAAATAACTAAATAACTAAATAACTAAATAACTAAATAACTAAATAACTAAATAACTAAATAACTAAATAACTAAATAACTAAATAACTAAATAACTAAATAACTAAATAACTAAATAACTAAATAACTAAATAACTAAATAACTAAATAACTAAATAACTAAATAACTAAATAACTAAATAACTAAATAACTAAATAACTAAATAACTAAATAACTAAATAACTAAATAACTAAATAACTAAATAACTAAATAACTAAATAACTAAATAACTAAATAACTAAATAACTAAATAACTAAATAACTAAATAACTAAATAACTAAATAACTAAATAACTAAATAACTAAATAACTAAATAACTAAATAACTAAATAACTAAATAACTAAATAACTAAATAACTAAATAACTAAATAACTAAATAACTAAATAACTAAATAACTAAATAACTAAATAACTAAATAACTAAATAACTAAATAACTAAATAACTAAATAACTAAATAACTAAATAACTAAATAACTAAATAACTAAATAACTAAATAACTAAATAACTAAATAACTAAATAACTAAATAACTAAATAACTAAATAACTAAATAACTAAATAACTAAATAACTAAATAACTAAATAACTAAATAACTAAATAACTAAATAACTAAATAACTAAATAACTAAATAACTAAATAACTAAATAACTAAATAACTAAATAACTAAATAACTAAATAACTAAATAACTAAATAACTAAATAACTAAATAACTAAATAACTAAATAACTAAATAACTAAATAACTAAATAACTAAATAACTAAATAACTAAATAACTAAATAACTAAATAACTAAATAACTAAATAACTAAATAACTAAATAACTAAATAACTAAATAACTAAATAACTAAATAACTAAATAACTAAATAACTAAATAACTAAATAACTAAATAACTAAATAACTAAATAACTAAATAACTAAATAACTAAATAACTAAATAACTAAATAACTAAATAACTAAATAACTAAATAACTAAATAACTAAATAACTAAATAACTAAATAACTAAATAACTAAATAACTAAATAACTAAATAACTAAATAACTAAATAACTAAATAACTAAATAACTAAATAACTAAATAACTAAATAACTAAATAACTAAATAACTAAATAACTAAATAACTAAATAACTAAATAACTAAATAACTAAATAACTAAATAACTAAATAACTAAATAACTAAATAACTAAATAACTAAATAACTAAATAACTAAATAACTAAATAACTAAATAACTAAATAACTAAATAACTAAATAACTAAATAACTAAATAACTAAATAACTAAATAACTAAATAACTAAATAACTAAATAACTAAATAACTAAATAACTAAATAACTAAATAACTAAATAACTAAATAACTAAATAACTAAATAACTAAATAACTAAATAACTAAATAACTAAATAACTAAATAACTAAATAACTAAATAACTAAATAACTAAATAACTAAATAACTAAATAACTAAATAACTAAATAACTAAATAACTAAATAACTAAATAACTAAATAACTAAATAACTAAATAACTAAATAACTAAATAACTAAATAACTAAATAACTAAATAACTAAATAACTAAATAACTAAATAACTAAATAACTAAATAACTAAATAACTAAATAACTAAATAACTAAATAACTAAATAACTAAATAACTAAATAACTAAATAACTAAATAACTAAATAACTAAATAACTAAATAACTAAATAACTAAATAACTAAATAACTAAATAACTAAATAACTAAATAACTAAATAACTAAATAACTAAATAACTAAATAACTAAATAACTAAATAACTAAATAACTAAATAACTAAATAACTAAATAACTAAATAACTAAATAACTAAATAACTAAATAACTAAATAACTAAATAACTAAATAACTAAATAACTAAATAACTAAATAACTAAATAACTAAATAACTAAATAACTAAATAACTAAATAACTAAATAACTAAATAACTAAATAACTAAATAACTAAATAACTAAATAACTAAATAACTAAATAACTAAATAACTAAATAACTAAATAACTAAATAACTAAATAACTAAATAACTAAATAACTAAATAACTAAATAACTAAATAACTAAATAACTAAATAACTAAATAACTAAATAACTAAATAACTAAATAACTAAATAACTAAATAACTAAATAACTAAATAACTAAATAACTAAATAACTAAATAACTAAATAACTAAATAACTAAATAACTAAATAACTAAATAACTAAATAACTAAATAACTAAATAACTAAATAACTAAATAACTAAATAACTAAATAACTAAATAACTAAATAACTAAATAACTAAATAACTAAATAACTAAATAACTAAATAACTAAATAACTAAATAACTAAATAACTAAATAACTAAATAACTAAATAACTAAATAACTAAATAACTAAATAACTAAATAACTAAATAACTAAATAACTAAATAACTAAATAACTAAATAACTAAATAACTAAATAACTAAATAACTAAATAACTAAATAACTAAATAACTAAATAACTAAATAACTAAATAACTAAATAACTAAATAACTAAATAACTAAATAACTAAATAACTAAATAACTAAATAACTAAATAACTAAATAACTAAATAACTAAATAACTAAATAACTAAATAACTAAATAACTAAATAACTAAATAACTAAATAACTAAATAACTAAATAACTAAATAACTAAATAACTAAATAACTAAATAACTAAATAACTAAATAACTAAATAACTAAATAACTAAATAACTAAATAACTAAATAACTAAATAACTAAATAACTAAATAACTAAATAACTAAATAACTAAATAACTAAATAACTAAATAACTAAATAACTAAATAACTAAATAACTAAATAACTAAATAACTAAATAACTAAATAACTAAATAACTAAATAACTAAATAACTAAATAACTAAATAACTAAATAACTAAATAACTAAATAACTAAATAACTAAATAACTAAATAACTAAATAACTAAATAACTAAATAACTAAATAACTAAATAACTAAATAACTAAATAACTAAATAACTAAATAACTAAATAACTAAATAACTAAATAACTAAATAACTAAATAACTAAATAACTAAATAACTAAATAACTAAATAACTAAATAACTAAATAACTAAATAACTAAATAACTAAATAACTAAATAACTAAATAACTAAATAACTAAATAACTAAATAACTAAATAACTAAATAACTAAATAACTAAATAACTAAATAACTAAATAACTAAATAACTAAATAACTAAATAACTAAATAACTAAATAACTAAATAACTAAATAACTAAATAACTAAATAACTAAATAACTAAATAACTAAATAACTAAATAACTAAATAACTAAATAACTAAATAACTAAATAACTAAATAACTAAATAACTAAATAACTAAATAACTAAATAACTAAATAACTAAATAACTAAATAACTAAATAACTAAATAACTAAATAACTAAATAACTAAATAACTAAATAACTAAATAACTAAATAACTAAATAACTAAATAACTAAATAACTAAATAACTAAATAACTAAATAACTAAATAACTAAATAACTAAATAACTAAATAACTAAATAACTAAATAACTAAATAACTAAATAACTAAATAACTAAATAACTAAATAACTAAATAACTAAATAACTAAATAACTAAATAACTAAATAACTAAATAACTAAATAACTAAATAACTAAATAACTAAATAACTAAATAACTAAATAACTAAATAACTAAATAACTAAATAACTAAATAACTAAATAACTAAATAACTAAATAACTAAATAACTAAATAACTAAATAACTAAATAACTAAATAACTAAATAACTAAATAACTAAATAACTAAATAACTAAATAACTAAATAACTAAATAACTAAATAACTAAATAACTAAATAACTAAATAACTAAATAACTAAATAACTAAATAACTAAATAACTAAATAACTAAATAACTAAATAACTAAATAACTAAATAACTAAATAACTAAATAACTAAATAACTAAATAACTAAATAACTAAATAACTAAATAACTAAATAACTAAATAACTAAATAACTAAATAACTAAATAACTAAATAACTAAATAACTAAATAACTAAATAACTAAATAACTAAATAACTAAATAACTAAATAACTAAATAACTAAATAACTAAATAACTAAATAACTAAATAACTAAATAACTAAATAACTAAATAACTAAATAACTAAATAACTAAATAACTAAATAACTAAATAACTAAATAACTAAATAACTAAATAACTAAATAACTAAATAACTAAATAACTAAATAACTAAATAACTAAATAACTAAATAACTAAATAACTAAATAACTAAATAACTAAATAACTAAATAACTAAATAACTAAATAACTAAATAACTAAATAACTAAATAACTAAATAACTAAATAACTAAATAACTAAATAACTAAATAACTAAATAACTAAATAACTAAATAACTAAATAACTAAATAACTAAATAACTAAATAACTAAATAACTAAATAACTAAATAACTAAATAACTAAATAACTAAATAACTAAATAACTAAATAACTAAATAACTAAATAACTAAATAACTAAATAACTAAATAACTAAATAACTAAATAACTAAATAACTAAATAACTAAATAACTAAATAACTAAATAACTAAATAACTAAATAACTAAATAACTAAATAACTAAATAACTAAATAACTAAATAACTAAATAACTAAATAACTAAATAACTAAATAACTAAATAACTAAATAACTAAATAACTAAATAACTAAATAACTAAATAACTAAATAACTAAATAACTAAATAACTAAATAACTAAATAACTAAATAACTAAATAACTAAATAACTAAATAACTAAATAACTAAATAACTAAATAACTAAATAACTAAATAACTAAATAACTAAATAACTAAATAACTAAATAACTAAATAACTAAATAACTAAATAACTAAATAACTAAATAACTAAATAACTAAATAACTAAATAACTAAATAACTAAATAACTAAATAACTAAATAACTAAATAACTAAATAACTAAATAACTAAATAACTAAATAACTAAATAACTAAATAACTAAATAACTAAATAACTAAATAACTAAATAACTAAATAACTAAATAACTAAATAACTAAATAACTAAATAACTAAATAACTAAATAACTAAATAACTAAATAACTAAATAACTAAATAACTAAATAACTAAATAACTAAATAACTAAATAACTAAATAACTAAATAACTAAATAACTAAATAACTAAATAACTAAATAACTAAATAACTAAATAACTAAATAACTAAATAACTAAATAACTAAATAACTAAATAACTAAATAACTAAATAACTAAATAACTAAATAACTAAATAACTAAATAACTAAATAACTAAATAACTAAATAACTAAATAACTAAATAACTAAATAACTAAATAACTAAATAACTAAATAACTAAATAACTAAATAACTAAATAACTAAATAACTAAATAACTAAATAACTAAATAACTAAATAACTAAATAACTAAATAACTAAATAACTAAATAACTAAATAACTAAATAACTAAATAACTAAATAACTAAATAACTAAATAACTAAATAACTAAATAACTAAATAACTAAATAACTAAATAACTAAATAACTAAATAACTAAATAACTAAATAACTAAATAACTAAATAACTAAATAACTAAATAACTAAATAACTAAATAACTAAATAACTAAATAACTAAATAACTAAATAACTAAATAACTAAATAACTAAATAACTAAATAACTAAATAACTAAATAACTAAATAACTAAATAACTAAATAACTAAATAACTAAATAACTAAATAACTAAATAACTAAATAACTAAATAACTAAATAACTAAATAACTAAATAACTAAATAACTAAATAACTAAATAACTAAATAACTAAATAACTAAATAACTAAATAACTAAATAACTAAATAACTAAATAACTAAATAACTAAATAACTAAATAACTAAATAACTAAATAACTAAATAACTAAATAACTAAATAACTAAATAACTAAATAACTAAATAACTAAATAACTAAATAACTAAATAACTAAATAACTAAATAACTAAATAACTAAATAACTAAATAACTAAATAACTAAATAACTAAATAACTAAATAACTAAATAACTAAATAACTAAATAACTAAATAACTAAATAACTAAATAACTAAATAACTAAATAACTAAATAACTAAATAACTAAATAACTAAATAACTAAATAACTAAATAACTAAATAACTAAATAACTAAATAACTAAATAACTAAATAACTAAATAACTAAATAACTAAATAACTAAATAACTAAATAACTAAATAACTAAATAACTAAATAACTAAATAACTAAATAACTAAATAACTAAATAACTAAATAACTAAATAACTAAATAACTAAATAACTAAATAACTAAATAACTAAATAACTAAATAACTAAATAACTAAATAACTAAATAACTAAATAACTAAATAACTAAATAACTAAATAACTAAATAACTAAATAACTAAATAACTAAATAACTAAATAACTAAATAACTAAATAACTAAATAACTAAATAACTAAATAACTAAATAACTAAATAACTAAATAACTAAATAACTAAATAACTAAATAACTAAATAACTAAATAACTAAATAACTAAATAACTAAATAACTAAATAACTAAATAACTAAATAACTAAATAACTAAATAACTAAATAACTAAATAACTAAATAACTAAATAACTAAATAACTAAATAACTAAATAACTAAATAACTAAATAACTAAATAACTAAATAACTAAATAACTAAATAACTAAATAACTAAATAACTAAATAACTAAATAACTAAATAACTAAATAACTAAATAACTAAATAACTAAATAACTAAATAACTAAATAACTAAATAACTAAATAACTAAATAACTAAATAACTAAATAACTAAATAACTAAATAACTAAATAACTAAATAACTAAATAACTAAATAACTAAATAACTAAATAACTAAATAACTAAATAACTAAATAACTAAATAACTAAATAACTAAATAACTAAATAACTAAATAACTAAATAACTAAATAACTAAATAACTAAATAACTAAATAACTAAATAACTAAATAACTAAATAACTAAATAACTAAATAACTAAATAACTAAATAACTAAATAACTAAATAACTAAATAACTAAATAACTAAATAACTAAATAACTAAATAACTAAATAACTAAATAACTAAATAACTAAATAACTAAATAACTAAATAACTAAATAACTAAATAACTAAATAACTAAATAACTAAATAACTAAATAACTAAATAACTAAATAACTAAATAACTAAATAACTAAATAACTAAATAACTAAATAACTAAATAACTAAATAACTAAATAACTAAATAACTAAATAACTAAATAACTAAATAACTAAATAACTAAATAACTAAATAACTAAATAACTAAATAACTAAATAACTAAATAACTAAATAACTAAATAACTAAATAACTAAATAACTAAATAACTAAATAACTAAATAACTAAATAACTAAATAACTAAATAACTAAATAACTAAATAACTAAATAACTAAATAACTAAATAACTAAATAACTAAATAACTAAATAACTAAATAACTAAATAACTAAATAACTAAATAACTAAATAACTAAATAACTAAATAACTAAATAACTAAATAACTAAATAACTAAATAACTAAATAACTAAATAACTAAATAACTAAATAACTAAATAACTAAATAACTAAATAACTAAATAACTAAATAACTAAATAACTAAATAACTAAATAACTAAATAACTAAATAACTAAATAACTAAATAACTAAATAACTAAATAACTAAATAACTAAATAACTAAATAACTAAATAACTAAATAACTAAATAACTAAATAACTAAATAACTAAATAACTAAATAACTAAATAACTAAATAACTAAATAACTAAATAACTAAATAACTAAATAACTAAATAACTAAATAACTAAATAACTAAATAACTAAATAACTAAATAACTAAATAACTAAATAACTAAATAACTAAATAACTAAATAACTAAATAACTAAATAACTAAATAACTAAATAACTAAATAACTAAATAACTAAATAACTAAATAACTAAATAACTAAATAACTAAATAACTAAATAACTAAATAACTAAATAACTAAATAACTAAATAACTAAATAACTAAATAACTAAATAACTAAATAACTAAATAACTAAATAACTAAATAACTAAATAACTAAATAACTAAATAACTAAATAACTAAATAACTAAATAACTAAATAACTAAATAACTAAATAACTAAATAACTAAATAACTAAATAACTAAATAACTAAATAACTAAATAACTAAATAACTAAATAACTAAATAACTAAATAACTAAATAACTAAATAACTAAATAACTAAATAACTAAATAACTAAATAACTAAATAACTAAATAACTAAATAACTAAATAACTAAATAACTAAATAACTAAATAACTAAATAACTAAATAACTAAATAACTAAATAACTAAATAACTAAATAACTAAATAACTAAATAACTAAATAACTAAATAACTAAATAACTAAATAACTAAATAACTAAATAACTAAATAACTAAATAACTAAATAACTAAATAACTAAATAACTAAATAACTAAATAACTAAATAACTAAATAACTAAATAACTAAATAACTAAATAACTAAATAACTAAATAACTAAATAACTAAATAACTAAATAACTAAATAACTAAATAACTAAATAACTAAATAACTAAATAACTAAATAACTAAATAACTAAATAACTAAATAACTAAATAACTAAATAACTAAATAACTAAATAACTAAATAACTAAATAACTAAATAACTAAATAACTAAATAACTAAATAACTAAATAACTAAATAACTAAATAACTAAATAACTAAATAACTAAATAACTAAATAACTAAATAACTAAATAACTAAATAACTAAATAACTAAATAACTAAATAACTAAATAACTAAATAACTAAATAACTAAATAACTAAATAACTAAATAACTAAATAACTAAATAACTAAATAACTAAATAACTAAATAACTAAATAACTAAATAACTAAATAACTAAATAACTAAATAACTAAATAACTAAATAACTAAATAACTAAATAACTAAATAACTAAATAACTAAATAACTAAATAACTAAATAACTAAATAACTAAATAACTAAATAACTAAATAACTAAATAACTAAATAACTAAATAACTAAATAACTAAATAACTAAATAACTAAATAACTAAATAACTAAATAACTAAATAACTAAATAACTAAATAACTAAATAACTAAATAACTAAATAACTAAATAACTAAATAACTAAATAACTAAATAACTAAATAACTAAATAACTAAATAACTAAATAACTAAATAACTAAATAACTAAATAACTAAATAACTAAATAACTAAATAACTAAATAACTAAATAACTAAATAACTAAATAACTAAATAACTAAATAACTAAATAACTAAATAACTAAATAACTAAATAACTAAATAACTAAATAACTAAATAACTAAATAACTAAATAACTAAATAACTAAATAACTAAATAACTAAATAACTAAATAACTAAATAACTAAATAACTAAATAACTAAATAACTAAATAACTAAATAACTAAATAACTAAATAACTAAATAACTAAATAACTAAATAACTAAATAACTAAATAACTAAATAACTAAATAACTAAATAACTAAATAACTAAATAACTAAATAACTAAATAACTAAATAACTAAATAACTAAATAACTAAATAACTAAATAACTAAATAACTAAATAACTAAATAACTAAATAACTAAATAACTAAATAACTAAATAACTAAATAACTAAATAACTAAATAACTAAATAACTAAATAACTAAATAACTAAATAACTAAATAACTAAATAACTAAATAACTAAATAACTAAATAACTAAATAACTAAATAACTAAATAACTAAATAACTAAATAACTAAATAACTAAATAACTAAATAACTAAATAACTAAATAACTAAATAACTAAATAACTAAATAACTAAATAACTAAATAACTAAATAACTAAATAACTAAATAACTAAATAACTAAATAACTAAATAACTAAATAACTAAATAACTAAATAACTAAATAACTAAATAACTAAATAACTAAATAACTAAATAACTAAATAACTAAATAACTAAATAACTAAATAACTAAATAACTAAATAACTAAATAACTAAATAACTAAATAACTAAATAACTAAATAACTAAATAACTAAATAACTAAATAACTAAATAACTAAATAACTAAATAACTAAATAACTAAATAACTAAATAACTAAATAACTAAATAACTAAATAACTAAATAACTAAATAACTAAATAACTAAATAACTAAATAACTAAATAACTAAATAACTAAATAACTAAATAACTAAATAACTAAATAACTAAATAACTAAATAACTAAATAACTAAATAACTAAATAACTAAATAACTAAATAACTAAATAACTAAATAACTAAATAACTAAATAACTAAATAACTAAATAACTAAATAACTAAATAACTAAATAACTAAATAACTAAATAACTAAATAACTAAATAACTAAATAACTAAATAACTAAATAACTAAATAACTAAATAACTAAATAACTAAATAACTAAATAACTAAATAACTAAATAACTAAATAACTAAATAACTAAATAACTAAATAACTAAATAACTAAATAACTAAATAACTAAATAACTAAATAACTAAATAACTAAATAACTAACTAAATAACTAAATAATAACTAAATAAATAACTAAATAACTAAATAACTAAATAACTAAATAACTAAATAACTAAATAACTAAATAACTAAATAACTAAATAACTAAATAACTAAATAACTAAATAACTAAATAACTAAATAACTAAATAACTAAATAACTAAATAACTAAATAACTAAATAACTAAATAACTAAATAACTAAATAACTAAATAACTAAATAACTAAATAACTAAATAACTAAATAACTAAATAACTAAATAACTAAATAACTAAATAACTAAATAACTAAATAACTAAATAACTAAATAACTAAATAACTAAATAACTAAATAACTAAATAACTAAATAACTAAATAACTAAATAACTAAATAACTAAATAACTAAATAACTAAATAACTAAATAACTAAATAACTAAATAACTAAATAACTAAATAACTAAATAACTAAATAACTAAATAACTAAATAACTAAATAACTAAATAACTAAATAACTAAATAACTAAATAACTAAATAACTAAATAACTAAATAACTAAATAACTAAATAACTAAATAACTAAATAACTAAATAACTAAATAACTAAATAACTAAATAACTAAATAACTAAATAACTAAATAACTAAATAACTAAATAACTAAATAACTAAATAACTAAATAACTAAATAACTAAATAACTAAATAACTAAATAACTAAATAACTAAATAACTAAATAACTAAATAACTAAATAACTAAATAACTAAATAACTAAATAACTAAATAACTAAATAACTAAATAACTAAATAACTAAATAACTAAATAACTAAATAACTAAATAACTAAATAACTAAATAACTAAATAACTAAATAACTAAATAACTAAATAACTAAATAACTAAATAACTAAATAACTAAATAACTAAATAACTAAATAACTAAATAACTAAATAACTAAATAACTAAATAACTAAATAACTAAATAACTAAATAACTAAATAACTAAATAACTAAATAACTAAATAACTAAATAACTAAATAACTAAATAACTAAATAACTAAATAACTAAATAACTAAATAACTAAATAACTAAATAACTAAATAACTAAATAACTAAATAACTAAATAACTAAATAACTAAATAACTAAATAACTAAATAACTAAATAACTAAATAACTAAATAACTAAATAACTAAATAACTAAATAACTAAATAACTAAATAACTAAATAACTAAATAACTAAATAACTAAATAACTAAATAACTAAATAACTAAATAACTAAATAACTAAATAACTAAATAACTAAATAACTAAATAACTAAATAACTAAATAACTAAATAACTAAATAACTAAATAACTAAATAACTAAATAACTAAATAACTAAATAACTAAATAACTAAATAACTAAATAACTAAATAACTAAATAACTAAATAACTAAATAACTAAATAACTAAATAACTAAATAACTAAATAACTAAATAACTAAATAACTAAATAACTAAATAACTAAATAACTAAATAACTAAATAACTAAATAACTAAATAACTAAATAACTAAATAACTAAATAACTAAATAACTAAATAACTAAATAACTAAATAACTAAATAACTAAATAACTAAATAACTAAATAACTAAATAACTAAATAACTAAATAACTAAATAACTAAATAACTAAATAACTAAATAACTAAATAACTAAATAACTAAATAACTAAATAACTAAATAACTAAATAACTAAATAACTAAATAACTAAATAACTAAATAACTAAATAACTAAATAACTAAATAACTAAATAACTAAATAACTAAATAACTAAATAACTAAATAACTAAATAACTAAATAACTAAATAACTAAATAACTAAATAACTAAATAACTAAATAACTAAATAACTAAATAACTAAATAACTAAATAACTAAATAACTAAATAACTAAATAACTAAATAACTAAATAACTAAATAACTAAATAACTAAATAACTAAATAACTAAATAACTAAATAACTAAATAACTAAATAACTAAATAACTAAATAACTAAATAACTAAATAACTAAATAACTAAATAACTAAATAACTAAATAACTAAATAACTAAATAACTAAATAACTAAATAACTAAATAACTAAATAACTAAATAACTAAATAACTAAATAACTAAATAACTAAATAACTAAATAACTAAATAACTAAATAACTAAATAACTAAATAACTAAATAACTAAATAACTAAATAACTAAATAACTAAATAACTAAATAACTAAATAACTAAATAACTAAATAACTAAATAACTAAATAACTAAATAACTAAATA
Organism: Nebria salina; assembly: GCA_944039245.1. Lineage (NCBI taxonomy): Eukaryota > Metazoa > Arthropoda > Insecta > Coleoptera > Carabidae > Nebria > Nebria salina. The sequence goes on along the minus strand of CALUEK010000523.1, from coordinate 1,159 downwards.
ACTAAATAACTAAATAACTAAATAACTAAATAACTAAATAACTAAATAACTAAATAACTAAATAACTAAATAACTAAATAACTAAATAACTAAATAACTAAATAACTAAATAACTAAATAACTAAATAACTAAATAACTAAATAACTAAATAACTAAATAACTAAATAACTAAATAACTAAATAACTAAATAACTAAATAACTAAATAACTAAATAACTAAATAACTAAATAACTAAATAACTAAATAACTAAATAACTAAATAACTAAATAACTAAATAACTAAATAACTAAATAACTAAATAACTAAATAACTAAATAACTAAATAACTAAATAACTAAATAACTAAATAACTAAATAACTAAATAACTAAATAACTAAATAACTAAATAACTAAATAACTAAATAACTAAATAACTAAATAACTAAATAACTAAATAACTAAATAACTAAATAACTAAATAACTAAATAACTAAATAACTAAATAACTAAATAACTAAATAACTAAATAACTAAATAACTAAATAACTAAATAACTAAATAACTAAATAACTAAATAACTAAATAACTAAATAACTAAATAACTAAATAACTAAATAACTAAATAACTAAATAACTAAATAACTAAATAACTAAATAACTAAATAACTAAATAACTAAATAACTAAATAACTAAATAACTAAATAACTAAATAACTAAATAACTAAATAACTAAATAACTAAATAACTAAATAACTAAATAACTAAATAACTAAATAACTAAATAACTAAATAACTAAATAACTAAATAACTAAATAACTAAATAACTAAATAACTAAATAACTAAATAACTAAATAACTAAATAACTAAATAACTAAATAACTAAATAACTAAATAACTAAATAACTAAATAACTAAATAACTAAATAACTAAATAACTAAATAACTAAATAACTAAATAACTAAATAACTAAATAACTAAATAACTAAATAACTAAATAACTAAATAACTAAATAACTAAATAACTAAATAACTAAATAACTAAATAACTAAATAACTAAATAACTAAATAACTAAATAACTAAATAACTAAATAACTAAATAACTAAATAACTAAATAACTAAATAACTAAATAACTAAATAACTAAATAACTAAATAACTAAATAACTAAAT
>CALUEK010000522.1:0-16331 GCA_944039245.1 Nebria salina | reverse complement strand
TATTTAGTTATTTAGTTATTTAGTTATTTAGTTATTTAGTTATTTAGTTATTTAGTTATTTAGTTATTTAGTTATTTAGTTATTTAGTTATTTAGTTATTTAGTTATTTAGTTATTTAGTTATTTAGTTATTTAGTTATTTAGTTATTTAGTTATTTAGTTATTTAGTTATTTAGTTATTTAGTTATTTAGTTATTTAGTTATTTAGTTATTTAGTTATTTAGTTATTTAGTTATTTAGTTATTTAGTTATTTAGTTATTTAGTTATTTAGTTATTTAGTTATTTAGTTATTTAGTTATTTAGTTATTTAGTTATTTAGTTATTTAGTTATTTAGTTATTTAGTTATTTAGTTATTTAGTTATTTAGTTATTTAGTTATTTAGTTATTTAGTTATTTAGTTATTTAGTTATTTAGTTATTTAGTTATTTAGTTATTTAGTTATTTAGTTATTTAGTTATTTAGTTATTTAGTTATTTAGTTATTTAGTTATTTAGTTATTTAGTTATTTAGTTATTTAGTTATTTAGTTATTTAGTTATTTAGTTATTTAGTTATTTAGTTATTTAGTTATTTAGTTATTTAGTTATTTAGTTATTTAGTTATTTAGTTATTTAGTTATTTAGTTATTTAGTTATTTAGTTATTTAGTTATTTAGTTATTTAGTTATTTAGTTATTTAGTTATTTAGTTATTTAGTTATTTAGTTATTTAGTTATTTAGTTATTTAGTTATTTAGTTATTTAGTTATTTAGTTATTTAGTTATTTAGTTATTTAGTTATTTAGTTATTTAGTTATTTAGTTATTTAGTTATTTAGTTATTTAGTTATTTAGTTATTTAGTTATTTAGTTATTTAGTTATTTAGTTATTTAGTTATTTAGTTATTTAGTTATTTAGTTATTTAGTTATTTAGTTATTTAGTTATTTAGTTATTTAGTTATTTAGTTATTTAGTTATTTAGTTATTTAGTTATTTAGTTATTTAGTTATTTAGTTATTTAGTTATTTAGTTATTTAGTTATTTAGTTATTTAGTTATTTAGTTATTTAGTTATTTAGTTATTTAGTTATTTAGTTATTTAGTTATTTAGTTATTTAGTTATTTAGTTATTTAGTTATTTAGTTATTTAGTTATTTAGTTATTTAGTTATTTAGTTATTTAGTTATTTAGTTATTTAGTTATTTAGTTATTTAGTTATTTAGTTATTTAGTTATTTAGTTATTTAGTTATTTAGTTATTTAGTTATTTAGTTATTTAGTTATTTAGTTATTTAGTTATTTAGTTATTTAGTTATTTAGTTATTTAGTTATTTAGTTATTTAGTTATTTAGTTATTTAGTTATTTAGTTATTTAGTTATTTAGTTATTTAGTTATTTAGTTATTTAGTTATTTAGTTATTTAGTTATTTAGTTATTTAGTTATTTAGTTATTTAGTTATTTAGTTATTTAGTTATTTAGTTATTTAGTTATTTAGTTATTTAGTTATTTAGTTATTTAGTTATTTAGTTATTTAGTTATTTAGTTATTTAGTTATTTAGTTATTTAGTTATTTAGTTATTTAGTTATTTAGTTATTTAGTTATTTAGTTATTTAGTTATTTAGTTATTTAGTTATTTAGTTATTTAGTTATTTAGTTATTTAGTTATTTAGTTATTTAGTTATTTAGTTATTTAGTTATTTAGTTATTTAGTTATTTAGTTATTTAGTTATTTAGTTATTTAGTTATTTAGTTATTTAGTTATTTAGTTATTTAGTTATTTAGTTATTTAGTTATTTAGTTATTTAGTTATTTAGTTATTTAGTTATTTAGTTATTTAGTTATTTAGTTATTTAGTTATTTAGTTATTTAGTTATTTAGTTATTTAGTTATTTAGTTATTTAGTTATTTAGTTATTTAGTTATTTAGTTATTTAGTTATTTAGTTATTTAGTTATTTAGTTATTTAGTTATTTAGTTATTTAGTTATTTAGTTATTTAGTTATTTAGTTATTTAGTTATTTAGTTATTTAGTTATTTAGTTATTTAGTTATTTAGTTATTTAGTTATTTAGTTATTTAGTTATTTAGTTATTTAGTTATTTAGTTATTTAGTTATTTAGTTATTTAGTTATTTAGTTATTTAGTTATTTAGTTATTTAGTTATTTAGTTATTTAGTTATTTAGTTATTTAGTTATTTAGTTATTTAGTTATTTAGTTATTTAGTTATTTAGTTATTTAGTTATTTAGTTATTTAGTTATTTAGTTATTTAGTTATTTAGTTATTTAGTTATTTAGTTATTTAGTTATTTAGTTATTTAGTTATTTAGTTATTTAGTTATTTAGTTATTTAGTTATTTAGTTATTTAGTTATTTAGTTATTTAGTTATTTAGTTATTTAGTTATTTAGTTATTTAGTTATTTAGTTATTTAGTTATTTAGTTATTTAGTTATTTAGTTATTTAGTTATTTAGTTATTTAGTTATTTAGTTATTTAGTTATTTAGTTATTTAGTTATTTAGTTATTTAGTTATTTAGTTATTTAGTTATTTAGTTATTTAGTTATTTAGTTATTTAGTTATTTAGTTATTTAGTTATTTAGTTATTTAGTTATTTAGTTATTTAGTTATTTAGTTATTTAGTTATTTAGTTATTTAGTTATTTAGTTATTTAGTTATTTAGTTATTTAGTTATTTAGTTATTTAGTTATTTAGTTATTTAGTTATTTAGTTATTTAGTTATTTAGTTATTTAGTTATTTAGTTATTTAGTTATTTAGTTATTTAGTTATTTAGTTATTTAGTTATTTAGTTATTTAGTTATTTAGTTATTTAGTTATTTAGTTATTTAGTTATTTAGTTATTTAGTTATTTAGTTATTTAGTTATTTAGTTATTTAGTTATTTAGTTATTTAGTTATTTAGTTATTTAGTTATTTAGTTATTTAGTTATTTAGTTATTTAGTTATTTAGTTATTTAGTTATTTAGTTATTTAGTTATTTAGTTATTTAGTTATTTAGTTATTTAGTTATTTAGTTATTTAGTTATTTAGTTATTTAGTTATTTAGTTATTTAGTTATTTAGTTATTTAGTTATTTAGTTATTTAGTTATTTAGTTATTTAGTTATTTAGTTATTTAGTTATTTAGTTATTTAGTTATTTAGTTATTTAGTTATTTAGTTATTTAGTTATTTAGTTATTTAGTTATTTAGTTATTTAGTTATTTAGTTATTTAGTTATTTAGTTATTTAGTTATTTAGTTATTTAGTTATTTAGTTATTTAGTTATTTAGTTATTTAGTTATTTAGTTATTTAGTTATTTAGTTATTTAGTTATTTAGTTATTTAGTTATTTAGTTATTTAGTTATTTAGTTATTTAGTTATTTAGTTATTTAGTTATTTAGTTATTTAGTTATTTAGTTATTTAGTTATTTAGTTATTTAGTTATTTAGTTATTTAGTTATTTAGTTATTTAGTTATTTAGTTATTTAGTTATTTAGTTATTTAGTTATTTAGTTATTTAGTTATTTAGTTATTTAGTTATTTAGTTATTTAGTTATTTAGTTATTTAGTTATTTAGTTATTTAGTTATTTAGTTATTTAGTTATTTAGTTATTTAGTTATTTAGTTATTTAGTTATTTAGTTATTTAGTTATTTAGTTATTTAGTTATTTAGTTATTTAGTTATTTAGTTATTTAGTTATTTAGTTATTTAGTTATTTAGTTATTTAGTTATTTAGTTATTTAGTTATTTAGTTATTTAGTTATTTAGTTATTTAGTTATTTAGTTATTTAGTTATTTAGTTATTTAGTTATTTAGTTATTTAGTTATTTAGTTATTTAGTTATTTAGTTATTTAGTTATTTAGTTATTTAGTTATTTAGTTATTTAGTTATTTAGTTATTTAGTTATTTAGTTATTTAGTTATTTAGTTATTTAGTTATTTAGTTATTTAGTTATTTAGTTATTTAGTTATTTAGTTATTTAGTTATTTAGTTATTTAGTTATTTAGTTATTTAGTTATTTAGTTATTTAGTTATTTAGTTATTTAGTTATTTAGTTATTTAGTTATTTAGTTATTTAGTTATTTAGTTATTTAGTTATTTAGTTATTTAGTTATTTAGTTATTTGTTATTTAGTTATTTAGTTATTTAGTTATTTAGTTATTTAGTTCATTTAGTTATTTAGTTATTTAGTTATTTAGTTATTTAGTTATTTAGTTATTTAGTTATTTAGTTATTTAGTTATTTAGTTATTTAGTTATTTAGTTATTTAGTTATTTAGTTATTTAGTTATTTAGTTATTTAGTTATTTAGTTATTTAGTTATTTAGTTATTTAGTTATTTAGTTATTTAGTTATTTAGTTATTTAGTTATTTAGTTATTTAGTTATTTAGTTATTTAGTTATTTAGTTATTTAGTTATTTAGTTATTTAGTTATTTAGTTATTTAGTTATTTAGTTATTTAGTTATTTAGTTATTTAGTTATTTAGTTATTTAGTTATTTAGTTATTTAGTTATTTAGTTATTTAGTTATTTAGTTATTTAGTTATTTAGTTATTTAGTTATTTAGTTATTTAGTTATTTAGTTATTTAGTTATTTAGTTATTTAGTTATTTAGTTATTTAGTTATTTAGTTATTTAGTTATTTAGTTATTTAGTTATTTAGTTATTTAGTTATTTAGTTATTTAGTTATTTAGTTATTTAGTTATTTAGTTATTTAGTTATTTAGTTATTTAGTTATTTAGTTATTTAGTTATTTAGTTATTTAGTTATTTAGTTATTTAGTTATTTAGTTATTTAGTTATTTAGTTATTTAGTTATTTAGTTATTTAGTTATTTAGTTATTTAGTTATTTAGTTATTTAGTTATTTAGTTATTTAGTTATTTAGTTATTTAGTTATTTAGTTATTTAGTTATTTAGTTATTTAGTTATTTAGTTATTTAGTTATTTAGTTATTTAGTTATTTAGTTATTTAGTTATTTAGTTATTTAGTTATTTAGTTATTTAGTTATTTAGTTATTTAGTTATTTAGTTATTTAGTTATTTAGTTATTTAGTTATTTAGTTATTTAGTTATTTAGTTATTTAGTTATTTAGTTATTTAGTTATTTAGTTATTTAGTTATTTAGTTATTTAGTTATTTAGTTATTTAGTTATTTAGTTATTTAGTTATTTAGTTATTTAGTTATTTAGTTATTTAGTTATTTAGTTATTTAGTTATTTAGTTATTTAGTTATTTAGTTATTTAGTTATTTAGTTATTTAGTTATTTAGTTATTTAGTTATTTAGTTATTTAGTTATTTAGTTATTTAGTTATTTAGTTATTTAGTTATTTAGTTATTTAGTTATTTAGTTATTTAGTTATTTAGTTATTTAGTTATTTAGTTATTTAGTTATTTAGTTATTTAGTTATTTAGTTATTTAGTTATTTAGTTATTTAGTTATTTAGTTATTTAGTTATTTAGTTATTTAGTTATTTAGTTATTTAGTTATTTAGTTATTTAGTTATTTAGTTATTTAGTTATTTAGTTATTTAGTTATTTAGTTATTTAGTTATTTAGTTATTTAGTTATTTAGTTATTTAGTTATTTAGTTATTTAGTTATTTAGTTATTTAGTTATTTAGTTATTTAGTTATTTAGTTATTTAGTTATTTAGTTATTTAGTTATTTAGTTATTTAGTTATTTAGTTATTTAGTTATTTAGTTATTTAGTTATTTAGTTATTTAGTTATTTAGTTATTTAGTTATTTAGTTATTTAGTTATTTAGTTATTTAGTTATTTAGTTATTTAGTTATTTAGTTATTTAGTTATTTAGTTATTTAGTTATTTAGTTATTTAGTTATTTAGTTATTTAGTTATTTAGTTATTTAGTTATTTAGTTATTTAGTTATTTAGTTATTTAGTTATTTAGTTATTTAGTTATTTAGTTATTTAGTTATTTAGTTATTTAGTTATTTAGTTATTTAGTTATTTAGTTATTTAGTTATTTAGTTATTTAGTTATTTAGTTATTTAGTTATTTAGTTATTTAGTTATTTAGTTATTTAGTTATTTAGTTATTTAGTTATTTAGTTATTTAGTTATTTAGTTATTTAGTTATTTAGTTATTTAGTTATTTAGTTATTTAGTTATTTAGTTATTTAGTTATTTAGTTATTTAGTTATTTAGTTATTTAGTTATTTAGTTATTTAGTTATTTAGTTATTTAGTTATTTAGTTATTTAGTTATTTAGTTATTTAGTTATTTAGTTATTTAGTTATTTAGTTATTTAGTTATTTAGTTATTTAGTTATTTAGTTATTTAGTTATTTAGTTATTTAGTTATTTAGTTATTTAGTTATTTAGTTATTTAGTTATTTAGTTATTTAGTTATTTAGTTATTTAGTTATTTAGTTATTTAGTTATTTAGTTATTTAGTTATTTAGTTATTTAGTTATTTAGTTATTTAGTTATTTAGTTATTTAGTTATTTAGTTATTTAGTTATTTAGTTATTTAGTTATTTAGTTATTTAGTTATTTAGTTATTTAGTTATTTAGTTATTTAGTTATTTAGTTATTTAGTTATTTAGTTATTTAGTTATTTAGTTATTTAGTTATTTAGTTATTTAGTTATTTAGTTATTTAGTTATTTAGTTATTTAGTTATTTAGTTATTTAGTTATTTAGTTATTTAGTTATTTAGTTATTTAGTTATTTAGTTATTTAGTTATTTAGTTATTTAGTTATTTAGTTATTTAGTTATTTAGTTATTTAGTTATTTAGTTATTTAGTTATTTAGTTATTTAGTTATTTAGTTATTTAGTTATTTAGTTATTTAGTTATTTAGTTATTTAGTTATTTAGTTATTTAGTTATTTAGTTATTTAGTTATTTAGTTATTTAGTTATTTAGTTATTTAGTTATTTAGTTATTTAGTTATTTAGTTATTTAGTTATTTAGTTATTTAGTTATTTAGTTATTTAGTTATTTAGTTATTTAGTTATTTAGTTATTTAGTTATTTAGTTATTTAGTTATTTAGTTATTTAGTTATTTAGTTATTTAGTTATTTAGTTATTTAGTTATTTAGTTATTTAGTTATTTAGTTATTTAGTTATTTAGTTATTTAGTTATTTAGTTATTTAGTTATTTAGTTATTTAGTTATTTAGTTATTTAGTTATTTAGTTATTTAGTTATTTAGTTATTTAGTTATTTAGTTATTTAGTTATTTAGTTATTTAGTTATTTAGTTATTTAGTTATTTAGTTATTTAGTTATTTAGTTATTTAGTTATTTAGTTATTTAGTTATTTAGTTATTTAGTTATTTAGTTATTTAGTTATTTAGTTATTTAGTTATTTAGTTATTTAGTTATTTAGTTATTTAGTTATTTAGTTATTTAGTTATTTAGTTATTTAGTTATTTAGTTATTTAGTTATTTAGTTATTTAGTTATTTAGTTATTTAGTTATTTAGTTATTTAGTTATTTAGTTATTTAGTTATTTAGTTATTTAGTTATTTAGTTATTTAGTTATTTAGTTATTTAGTTATTTAGTTATTTAGTTATTTAGTTATTTAGTTATTTAGTTATTTAGTTATTTAGTTATTTAGTTATTTAGTTATTTAGTTATTTAGTTATTTAGTTATTTAGTTATTTAGTTATTTAGTTATTTAGTTATTTAGTTATTTAGTTATTTAGTTATTTAGTTATTTAGTTATTTAGTTATTTAGTTATTTAGTTATTTAGTTATTTAGTTATTTAGTTATTTAGTTATTTAGTTATTTAGTTATTTAGTTATTTAGTTATTTAGTTATTTAGTTATTTAGTTATTTAGTTATTTAGTTATTTAGTTATTTAGTTATTTAGTTATTTAGTTATTTAGTTATTTAGTTATTTAGTTATTTAGTTATTTAGTTATTTAGTTATTTAGTTATTTAGTTATTTAGTTATTTAGTTATTTAGTTATTTAGTTATTTAGTTATTTAGTTATTTAGTTATTTAGTTATTTAGTTATTTAGTTATTTAGTTATTTAGTTATTTAGTTATTTAGTTATTTAGTTATTTAGTTATTTAGTTATTTAGTTATTTAGTTATTTAGTTATTTAGTTATTTAGTTATTTAGTTATTTAGTTATTTAGTTATTTAGTTATTTAGTTATTTAGTTATTTAGTTATTTAGTTATTTAGTTATTTAGTTATTTAGTTATTTAGTTATTTAGTTATTTAGTTATTTAGTTATTTAGTTATTTAGTTATTTAGTTATTTAGTTATTTAGTTATTTAGTTATTTAGTTATTTAGTTATTTAGTTATTTAGTTATTTAGTTATTTAGTTATTTAGTTATTTAGTTATTTAGTTATTTAGTTATTTAGTTATTTAGTTATTTAGTTATTTAGTTATTTAGTTATTTAGTTATTTAGTTATTTAGTTATTTAGTTATTTAGTTATTTAGTTATTTAGTTATTTAGTTATTTAGTTATTTAGTTATTTAGTTATTTAGTTATTTAGTTATTTAGTTATTTAGTTATTTAGTTATTTAGTTATTTAGTTATTTAGTTATTTAGTTATTTAGTTATTTAGTTATTTAGTTATTTAGTTATTTAGTTATTTAGTTATTTAGTTATTTAGTTATTTAGTTATTTAGTTATTTAGTTATTTAGTTATTTAGTTATTTAGTTATTTAGTTATTTAGTTATTTAGTTATTTAGTTATTTAGTTATTTAGTTATTTAGTTATTTAGTTATTTAGTTATTTAGTTATTTAGTTATTTAGTTATTTAGTTATTTAGTTATTTAGTTATTTAGTTATTTAGTTATTTAGTTATTTAGTTATTTAGTTATTTAGTTATTTAGTTATTTAGTTATTTAGTTATTTAGTTATTTAGTTATTTAGTTATTTAGTTATTTAGTTATTTAGTTATTTAGTTATTTAGTTATTTAGTTATTTAGTTATTTAGTTATTTAGTTATTTAGTTATTTAGTTATTTAGTTATTTAGTTATTTAGTTATTTAGTTATTTAGTTATTTAGTTATTTAGTTATTTAGTTATTTAGTTATTTAGTTATTTAGTTATTTAGTTATTTAGTTATTTAGTTATTTAGTTATTTAGTTATTTAGTTATTTAGTTATTTAGTTATTTAGTTATTTAGTTATTTAGTTATTTAGTTATTTAGTTATTTAGTTATTTAGTTATTTAGTTATTTAGTTATTTAGTTATTTAGTTATTTAGTTATTTAGTTATTTAGTTATTTAGTTATTTAGTTATTTAGTTATTTAGTTATTTAGTTATTTAGTTATTTAGTTATTTAGTTATTTAGTTATTTAGTTATTTAGTTATTTAGTTATTTAGTTATTTAGTTATTTAGTTATTTAGTTATTTAGTTATTTAGTTATTTAGTTATTTAGTTATTTAGTTATTTAGTTATTTAGTTATTTAGTTATTTAGTTATTTAGTTATTTAGTTATTTAGTTATTTAGTTATTTAGTTATTTAGTTATTTAGTTATTTAGTTATTTAGTTATTTAGTTATTTAGTTATTTAGTTATTTAGTTATTTAGTTATTTAGTTATTTAGTTATTTAGTTATTTAGTTATTTAGTTATTTAGTTATTTAGTTATTTAGTTATTTAGTTATTTAGTTATTTAGTTATTTAGTTATTTAGTTATTTAGTTATTTAGTTATTTAGTTATTTAGTTATTTAGTTATTTAGTTATTTAGTTATTTAGTTATTTAGTTATTTAGTTATTTAGTTATTTAGTTATTTAGTTATTTAGTTATTTAGTTATTTAGTTATTTAGTTATTTAGTTATTTAGTTATTTAGTTATTTAGTTATTTAGTTATTTAGTTATTTAGTTATTTAGTTATTTAGTTATTTAGTTATTTAGTTATTTAGTTATTTAGTTATTTAGTTATTTAGTTATTTAGTTATTTAGTTATTTAGTTATTTAGTTATTTAGTTATTTAGTTATTTAGTTATTTAGTTATTTAGTTATTTAGTTATTTAGTTATTTAGTTATTTAGTTATTTAGTTATTTAGTTATTTAGTTATTTAGTTATTTAGTTATTTAGTTATTTAGTTATTTAGTTATTTAGTTATTTAGTTATTTAGTTATTTAGTTATTTAGTTATTTAGTTATTTAGTTATTTAGTTATTTAGTTATTTAGTTATTTAGTTATTTAGTTATTTAGTTATTTAGTTATTTAGTTATTTAGTTATTTAGTTATTTAGTTATTTAGTTATTTAGTTATTTAGTTATTTAGTTATTTAGTTATTTAGTTATTTAGTTATTTAGTTATTTAGTTATTTAGTTATTTAGTTATTTAGTTATTTAGTTATTTAGTTATTTAGTTATTTAGTTATTTAGTTATTTAGTTATTTAGTTATTTAGTTATTTAGTTATTTAGTTATTTAGTTATTTAGTTATTTAGTTATTTAGTTATTTAGTTATTTAGTTATTTAGTTATTTAGTTATTTAGTTATTTAGTTATTTAGTTATTTAGTTATTTAGTTATTTAGTTATTTAGTTATTTAGTTATTTAGTTATTTAGTTATTTAGTTATTTAGTTATTTAGTTATTTAGTTATTTAGTTATTTAGTTATTTAGTTATTTAGTTATTTAGTTATTTAGTTATTTAGTTATTTAGTTATTTAGTTATTTAGTTATTTAGTTATTTAGTTATTTAGTTATTTAGTTATTTAGTTATTTAGTTATTTAGTTATTTAGTTATTTAGTTATTTAGTTATTTAGTTATTTAGTTATTTAGTTATTTAGTTATTTAGTTATTTAGTTATTTAGTTATTTAGTTATTTAGTTATTTAGTTATTTAGTTATTTAGTTATTTAGTTATTTAGTTATTTAGTTATTTAGTTATTTAGTTATTTAGTTATTTAGTTATTTAGTTATTTAGTTATTTAGTTATTTAGTTATTTAGTTATTTAGTTATTTAGTTATTTAGTTATTTAGTTATTTAGTTATTTAGTTATTTAGTTATTTAGTTATTTAGTTATTTAGTTATTTAGTTATTTAGTTATTTAGTTATTTAGTTATTTAGTTATTTAGTTATTTAGTTATTTAGTTATTTAGTTATTTAGTTATTTAGTTATTTAGTTATTTAGTTATTTAGTTATTTAGTTATTTAGTTATTTAGTTATTTAGTTATTTAGTTATTTAGTTATTTAGTTATTTAGTTATTTAGTTATTTAGTTATTTAGTTATTTAGTTATTTAGTTATTTAGTTATTTAGTTATTTAGTTATTTAGTTATTTAGTTATTTAGTTATTTAGTTATTTAGTTATTTAGTTATTTAGTTATTTAGTTATTTAGTTATTTAGTTATTTAGTTATTTAGTTATTTAGTTATTTAGTTATTTAGTTATTTAGTTATTTAGTTATTTAGTTATTTAGTTATTTAGTTATTTAGTTATTTAGTTATTTAGTTATTTAGTTATTTAGTTATTTAGTTATTTAGTTATTTAGTTATTTAGTTATTTAGTTATTTAGTTATTTAGTTATTTAGTTATTTAGTTATTTAGTTATTTAGTTATTTAGTTATTTAGTTATTTAGTTATTTAGTTATTTAGTTATTTAGTTATTTAGTTATTTAGTTATTTAGTTATTTAGTTATTTAGTTATTTAGTTATTTAGTTATTTAGTTATTTAGTTATTTAGTTATTTAGTTATTTAGTTATTTAGTTATTTAGTTATTTAGTTATTTAGTTATTTAGTTATTTAGTTATTTAGTTATTTAGTTATTTAGTTATTTAGTTATTTAGTTATTTAGTTATTTAGTTATTTAGTTATTTAGTTATTTAGTTATTTAGTTATTTAGTTATTTAGTTATTTAGTTATTTAGTTATTTAGTTATTTAGTTATTTAGTTATTTAGTTATTTAGTTATTTAGTTATTTAGTTATTTAGTTATTTAGTTATTTAGTTATTTAGTTATTTAGTTATTTAGTTATTTAGTTATTTAGTTATTTAGTTATTTAGTTATTTAGTTATTTAGTTATTTAGTTATTTAGTTATTTAGTTATTTAGTTATTTAGTTATTTAGTTATTTAGTTATTTAGTTATTTAGTTATTTAGTTATTTAGTTATTTAGTTATTTAGTTATTTAGTTATTTAGTTATTTAGTTATTTAGTTATTTAGTTATTTAGTTATTTAGTTATTTAGTTATTTAGTTATTTAGTTATTTAGTTATTTAGTTATTTAGTTATTTAGTTATTTAGTTATTTAGTTATTTAGTTATTTAGTTATTTAGTTATTTAGTTATTTAGTTATTTAGTTATTTAGTTATTTAGTTATTTAGTTATTTAGTTATTTAGTTATTTAGTTATTTAGTTATTTAGTTATTTAGTTATTTAGTTATTTAGTTATTTAGTTATTTAGTTATTTAGTTATTTAGTTATTTAGTTATTTAGTTATTTAGTTATTTAGTTATTTAGTTATTTAGTTATTTAGTTATTTAGTTATTTAGTTATTTAGTTATTTAGTTATTTAGTTATTTAGTTATTTAGTTATTTAGTTATTTAGTTATTTAGTTATTTAGTTATTTAGTTATTTAGTTATTTAGTTATTTAGTTATTTAGTTATTTAGTTATTTAGTTATTTAGTTATTTAGTTATTTAGTTATTTAGTTATTTAGTTATTTAGTTATTTAGTTATTTAGTTATTTAGTTATTTAGTTATTTAGTTATTTAGTTATTTAGTTATTTAGTTATTTAGTTATTTAGTTATTTAGTTATTTAGTTATTTAGTTATTTAGTTATTTAGTTATTTAGTTATTTAGTTATTTAGTTATTTAGTTATTTAGTTATTTAGTTATTTAGTTATTTAGTTATTTAGTTATTTAGTTATTTAGTTATTTAGTTATTTAGTTATTTAGTTATTTAGTTATTTAGTTATTTAGTTATTTAGTTATTTAGTTATTTAGTTATTTAGTTATTTAGTTATTTAGTTATTTAGTTATTTAGTTATTTAGTTATTTAGTTATTTAGTTATTTAGTTATTTAGTTATTTAGTTATTTAGTTATTTAGTTATTTAGTTATTTAGTTATTTAGTTATTTAGTTATTTAGTTATTTAGTTATTTAGTTATTTAGTTATTTAGTTATTTAGTTATTTAGTTATTTAGTTATTTAGTTATTTAGTTATTTAGTTATTTAGTTATTTAGTTATTTAGTTATTTAGTTATTTAGTTATTTAGTTATTTAGTTATTTAGTTATTTAGTTATTTAGTTATTTAGTTATTTAGTTATTTAGTTATTTAGTTATTTAGTTATTTAGTTATTTAGTTATTTAGTTATTTAGTTATTTAGTTATTTAGTTATTTAGTTATTTAGTTATTTAGTTATTTAGTTATTTAGTTATTTAGTTATTTAGTTATTTAGTTATTTAGTTATTTAGTTATTTAGTTATTTAGTTATTTAGTTATTTAGTTATTTAGTTATTTAGTTATTTAGTTATTTAGTTATTTAGTTATTTAGTTATTTAGTTATTTAGTTATTTAGTTATTTAGTTATTTAGTTATTTAGTTATTTAGTTATTTAGTTATTTAGTTATTTAGTTATTTAGTTATTTAGTTATTTAGTTATTTAGTTATTTAGTTATTTAGTTATTTAGTTATTTAGTTATTTAGTTATTTAGTTATTTAGTTATTTAGTTATTTAGTTATTTAGTTATTTAGTTATTTAGTTATTTAGTTATTTAGTTATTTAGTTATTTAGTTATTTAGTTATTTAGTTATTTAGTTATTTAGTTATTTAGTTATTTAGTTATTTAGTTATTTAGTTATTTAGTTATTTAGTTATTTAGTTATTTAGTTATTTAGTTATTTAGTTATTTAGTTATTTAGTTATTTAGTTATTTAGTTATTTAGTTATTTAGTTATTTAGTTATTTAGTTATTTAGTTATTTAGTTATTTAGTTATTTAGTTATTTAGTTATTTAGTTATTTAGTTATTTAGTTATTTAGTTATTTAGTTATTTAGTTATTTAGTTATTTAGTTATTTAGTTATTTAGTTATTTAGTTATTTAGTTATTTAGTTATTTAGTTATTTAGTTATTTAGTTATTTAGTTATTTAGTTATTTAGTTATTTAGTTATTTAGTTATTTAGTTATTTAGTTATTTAGTTATTTAGTTATTTAGTTATTTAGTTATTTAGTTATTTAGTTATTTAGTTATTTAGTTATTTAGTTATTTAGTTATTTAGTTATTTAGTTATTTAGTTATTTAGTTATTTAGTTATTTAGTTATTTAGTTATTTAGTTATTTAGTTATTTAGTTATTTAGTTATTTAGTTATTTAGTTATTTAGTTATTTAGTTATTTAGTTATTTAGTTATTTAGTTATTTAGTTATTTAGTTATTTAGTTATTTAGTTATTTAGTTATTTAGTTATTTAGTTATTTAGTTATTTAGTTATTTAGTTATTTAGTTATTTAGTTATTTAGTTATTTAGTTATTTAGTTATTTAGTTATTTAGTTATTTAGTTATTTAGTTATTTAGTTATTTAGTTATTTAGTTATTTAGTTATTTAGTTAAGTTATTTAGTTATTTAGTTATTTAGTTATTTAGTTATTTAGTTATTTAGTTATTTAGTTATTTAGTTATTTAGTTATTTAGTTATTTAGTTATTTAGTTATTTAGTTATTTAGTTATTTAGTTATTTAGTTATTTAGTTATTTAGTTATTTAGTTATTTAGTTATTTAGTTATTTAGTTATTTAGTTATTTAGTTATTTAGTTATTTAGTTATTTAGTTATTTAGTTATTTAGTTATTTAGTTATTTAGTTATTTAGTTATTTAGTTATTTAGTTATTTAGTTATTTAGTTATTTAGTTATTTAGTTATTTAGTTATTTAGTTATTTAGTTATTTAGTTATTTAGTTATTTAGTTATTTAGTTATTTAGTTATTTAGTTATTTAGTTATTTAGTTATTTAGTTATTTAGTTATTTAGTTATTTAGTTATTTAGTTATTTAGTTATTTAGTTATTTAGTTATTTAGTTATTTAGTTATTTAGTTATTTAGTTATTTAGTTATTTAGTTATTTAGTTATTTAGTTATTTAGTTATTTAGTTATTTAGTTATTTAGTTATTTAGTTATTTAGTTATTTAGTTATTTAGTTATTTAGTTATTTAGTTATTTAGTTATTTAGTTATTTAGTTATTTAGTTATTTAGTTATTTAGTTATTTAGTTATTTAGTTATTTAGTTATTTAGTTATTTAGTTATTTAGTTATTTAGTTATTTAGTTATTTAGTTATTTAGTTATTTAGTTATTTAGTTATTTAGTTATTTAGTTATTTAGTTATTAGTTATTTAGTTATTTAGTTATTTAGTTATTTAGTTATTTAGTTATTTAGTTATTTAGTTATTTAGTTATTTAGTTATTTAGTTATTTAGTTATTTAGTTCATTAGTTATTTAGTTATTTAGTTATTTAGTTATTTAGTTATTTAGTTATTTAGTTATTTAGTTATTTAGTTATTTAGTTATTTAGTTATTTAGTTATTTAGTTATTTAGTTATTTAGTTATTTAGTTATTTAGTTATTTAGTTATTTAGTTATTTAGTTATTAGTTATTTAGTTATTTAGTTATTTAGTTATTTAGTTATTTAGTTATTTAGTTATTTAGTTATTTAGTTTATTTAGTTATTTAGTTATTTAGTTATTTAGTTATTTAGTTATTTAGTTATTTAGTTATTTAGTTATTTAGTTATTAGTTATTTAGTTATTTAGTTATTTAGTTATTTAGTTATTTAGTTATTTAGTTATTTAGTTATTTAGTTATTTAGTTATTTAGTTATTTAGTTATTTAGTTATTTAGTTATTTAGTTATTTAGTTATTTAGTTATTTAGTTATTTAGTTATTTAGTTATTTAGTTATTTAGTTATTTAGTTATTTAGTTATTTAGTTATTTAGTTATTTAGTTATTTAGTTATTTAGTTATTTAGTTATTTAGTTATTTAGTTATTTAGTTATTTAGTTATTTAGTTATTTAGTTATTTAGTTATTTAGTTATTTAGTTATTTAGTTATTTAGTTATTTAGTTATTTAGTTATTTAGTTATTTAGTTATTTAGTTATTTAGTTATTTAGTTATTTAGTTATTTAGTTATTTAGTTATTTAGTTATTTAGTTATTTAGTTATTTAGTTATTTAGTTATTTAGTTATTTAGTTATTTAGTTATTTAGTTATTTAGTTATTTAGTTATTTAGTTATTTAGTTATTTATTATTTAGTTATTTAGTTATTTATTTATTTAGTTATTTAGTTATTTAGTTATTTAGTTATTTAGTTATTTAGTTATTTAGTTATTTAGTTATTTAGTTATTTAGTTATTTAGTTATTTAGTTATTTAGTTATTTAGTTATTTAGTT
>CALUEK010000521.1:0-16370 GCA_944039245.1 Nebria salina | reverse complement strand
ATTTAGTTATTTAGTTATTTAGTTATTTAGTTATTTAGTTATTTAGTTATTTAGTTATTTAGTTATTTAGTTATTTAGTTATTTAGTTATTTAGTTATTTAGTTATTTAGTTATTTAGTTATTTAGTTATTTAGTTATTTAGTTATTTAGTTATTTAGTTATTTAGTTATTTAGTTATTTAGTTATTTAGTTATTTAGTTATTTAGTTATTTAGTTATTTAGTTATTTAGTTATTTAGTTATTTAGTTATTTAGTTATTTAGTTATTTAGTTATTTAGTTATTTAGTTATTTAGTTATTTAGTTATTTAGTTATTTAGTTATTTAGTTATTTAGTTATTTAGTTATTTAGTTATTTAGTTATTTAGTTATTTAGTTATTTAGTTATTTAGTTATTTAGTTATTTAGTTATTTAGTTATTTAGTTATTTAGTTATTTAGTTATTTAGTTATTTAGTTATTTAGTTATTTAGTTATTTAGTTATTTAGTTATTTAGTTATTTAGTTATTTAGTTATTTAGTTATTTAGTTATTTAGTTATTTAGTTATTTAGTTATTTAGTTATTTAGTTATTTAGTTATTTAGTTATTTAGTTATTTAGTTATTTAGTTATTTAGTTATTTAGTTATTTAGTTATTTAGTTATTTAGTTATTTAGTTATTTAGTTATTTAGTTATTTAGTTATTTAGTTATTTAGTTATTTAGTTATTTAGTTATTTAGTTATTTAGTTATTTAGTTATTTAGTTATTTAGTTATTTAGTTATTTAGTTATTTAGTTATTTAGTTATTTAGTTATTTAGTTATTTAGTTATTTAGTTATTTAGTTATTTAGTTATTTAGTTATTTAGTTATTTAGTTATTTAGTTATTTAGTTATTTAGTTATTTAGTTATTTAGTTATTTAGTTATTTAGTTATTTAGTTATTTAGTTATTTAGTTATTTAGTTATTTAGTTATTTAGTTATTTAGTTATTTAGTTATTTAGTTATTTAGTTATTTAGTTATTTAGTTATTTAGTTATTTAGTTATTTAGTTATTTAGTTATTTAGTTATTTAGTTATTTAGTTATTTAGTTATTTAGTTATTTAGTTATTTAGTTATTTAGTTATTTAGTTATTTAGTTATTTAGTTATTTAGTTATTTAGTTATTTAGTTATTTAGTTATTTAGTTATTTAGTTATTTAGTTATTTAGTTATTTAGTTATTTAGTTATTTAGTTATTTAGTTATTTAGTTATTTAGTTATTTAGTTATTTAGTTATTTAGTTATTTAGTTATTTAGTTATTTAGTTATTTAGTTATTTAGTTATTTAGTTATTTAGTTATTTAGTTATTTAGTTATTTAGTTATTTAGTTATTTAGTTATTTAGTTATTTAGTTATTTAGTTATTTAGTTATTTAGTTATTTAGTTATTTAGTTATTTAGTTATTTAGTTATTTAGTTATTTAGTTATTTAGTTATTTAGTTATTTAGTTATTTAGTTATTTAGTTATTTAGTTATTTAGTTATTTAGTTATTTAGTTATTTAGTTATTTAGTTATTTAGTTATTTAGTTATTTAGTTATTTAGTTATTTAGTTATTTAGTTATTTAGTTATTTAGTTATTTAGTTATTTAGTTATTTAGTTATTTAGTTATTTAGTTATTTAGTTATTTAGTTATTTAGTTATTTAGTTATTTAGTTATTTAGTTATTTAGTTATTTAGTTATTTAGTTATTTAGTTATTTAGTTATTTAGTTATTTAGTTATTTAGTTATTTAGTTATTTAGTTATTTAGTTATTTAGTTATTTAGTTATTTAGTTATTTAGTTATTTAGTTATTTAGTTATTTAGTTATTTAGTTATTTAGTTATTTAGTTATTTAGTTATTTAGTTATTTAGTTATTTAGTTATTTAGTTATTTAGTTATTTAGTTATTTAGTTATTTAGTTATTTAGTTATTTAGTTATTTAGTTATTTAGTTATTTAGTTATTTAGTTATTTAGTTATTTAGTTATTTAGTTATTTAGTTATTTAGTTATTTAGTTATTTAGTTATTTAGTTATTTAGTTATTTAGTTATTTAGTTATTTAGTTATTTAGTTATTTAGTTATTTAGTTATTTAGTTATTTAGTTATTTAGTTATTTAGTTATTTAGTTATTTAGTTATTTAGTTATTTAGTTATTTAGTTATTTAGTTATTTAGTTATTTAGTTATTTAGTTATTTAGTTATTTAGTTATTTAGTTATTTAGTTATTTAGTTATTTAGTTATTTAGTTATTTAGTTATTTAGTTATTTAGTTATTTAGTTATTTAGTTATTTAGTTATTTAGTTATTTAGTTATTTAGTTATTTAGTTATTTAGTTATTTAGTTATTTAGTTATTTAGTTATTTAGTTATTTAGTTATTTAGTTATTTAGTTATTTAGTTATTTAGTTATTTAGTTATTTAGTTATTTAGTTATTTAGTTATTTAGTTATTTAGTTATTTAGTTATTTAGTTATTTAGTTATTTAGTTATTTAGTTATTTAGTTATTTAGTTATTTAGTTATTTAGTTATTTAGTTATTTAGTTATTTAGTTATTTAGTTATTTAGTTATTTAGTTATTTAGTTATTTAGTTATTTAGTTATTTAGTTATTTAGTTATTTAGTTATTTAGTTATTTAGTTATTTAGTTATTTAGTTATTTAGTTATTTAGTTATTTAGTTATTTAGTTATTTAGTTATTTAGTTATTTAGTTATTTAGTTATTTAGTTATTTAGTTATTTAGTTATTTAGTTATTTAGTTATTTAGTTATTTAGTTATTTAGTTATTTAGTTATTTAGTTATTTAGTTATTTAGTTATTTAGTTATTTAGTTATTTAGTTATTTAGTTATTTAGTTATTTAGTTATTTAGTTATTTAGTTATTTAGTTATTTAGTTATTTAGTTATTTAGTTATTTAGTTATTTAGTTATTTAGTTATTTAGTTATTTAGTTATTTAGTTATTTAGTTATTTAGTTATTTAGTTATTTAGTTATTTAGTTATTTAGTTATTTAGTTATTTAGTTATTTAGTTATTTAGTTATTTAGTTATTTAGTTATTTAGTTATTTAGTTATTTAGTTATTTAGTTATTTAGTTATTTAGTTATTTAGTTATTTAGTTATTTAGTTATTTAGTTATTTAGTTATTTAGTTATTTAGTTATTTAGTTATTTAGTTATTTAGTTATTTAGTTATTTAGTTATTTAGTTATTTAGTTATTTAGTTATTTAGTTATTTAGTTATTTAGTTATTTAGTTATTTAGTTATTTAGTTATTTAGTTATTTAGTTATTTAGTTATTTAGTTATTTAGTTATTTAGTTATTTAGTTATTTAGTTATTTAGTTATTTAGTTATTTAGTTATTTAGTTATTTAGTTATTTAGTTATTTAGTTATTTAGTTATTTAGTTATTTAGTTATTTAGTTATTTAGTTATTTAGTTATTTAGTTATTTAGTTATTTAGTTATTTAGTTATTTAGTTATTTAGTTATTTAGTTATTTAGTTATTTAGTTATTTAGTTATTTAGTTATTTAGTTATTTAGTTATTTAGTTATTTAGTTATTTAGTTATTTAGTTATTTAGTTATTTAGTTATTTAGTTATTTAGTTATTTAGTTATTTAGTTATTTAGTTATTTAGTTATTTAGTTATTTAGTTATTTAGTTATTTAGTTATTTAGTTATTTAGTTATTTAGTTATTTAGTTATTTAGTTATTTAGTTATTTAGTTATTTAGTTATTTAGTTATTTAGTTATTTAGTTATTTAGTTATTTAGTTATTTAGTTATTTAGTTATTTAGTTATTTAGTTATTTAGTTATTTAGTTATTTAGTTATTTAGTTATTTAGTTATTTAGTTATTTAGTTATTTAGTTATTTAGTTATTTAGTTATTTAGTTATTTAGTTATTTAGTTATTTAGTTATTTAGTTATTTAGTTATTTAGTTATTTAGTTATTTAGTTATTTAGTTATTTAGTTATTTAGTTATTTAGTTATTTAGTTATTTAGTTATTTAGTTATTTAGTTATTTAGTTATTTAGTTATTTAGTTATTTAGTTATTTAGTTATTTAGTTATTTAGTTATTTAGTTATTTAGTTATTTAGTTATTTAGTTATTTAGTTATTTAGTTATTTAGTTATTTAGTTATTTAGTTATTTAGTTATTTAGTTATTTAGTTATTTAGTTATTTAGTTATTTAGTTATTTAGTTATTTAGTTATTTAGTTATTTAGTTATTTAGTTATTTAGTTATTTAGTTATTTAGTTATTTAGTTATTTAGTTATTTAGTTATTTAGTTATTTAGTTATTTAGTTATTTAGTTATTTAGTTATTTAGTTATTTAGTTATTTAGTTATTTAGTTATTTAGTTATTTAGTTATTTAGTTATTTAGTTATTTAGTTATTTAGTTATTTAGTTATTTAGTTATTTAGTTATTTAGTTATTTAGTTATTTAGTTATTTAGTTATTTAGTTATTTAGTTATTTAGTTATTTAGTTATTTAGTTATTTAGTTATTTAGTTATTTAGTTATTTAGTTATTTAGTTATTTAGTTATTTAGTTATTTAGTTATTTAGTTATTTAGTTATTTAGTTATTTAGTTATTTAGTTATTTAGTTATTTAGTTATTTAGTTATTTAGTTATTTAGTTATTTAGTTATTTAGTTATTTAGTTATTTAGTTATTTAGTTATTTAGTTATTTAGTTATTTAGTTATTTAGTTATTTAGTTATTTAGTTATTTAGTTATTTAGTTATTTAGTTATTTAGTTATTTAGTTATTTAGTTATTTAGTTATTTAGTTATTTAGTTATTTAGTTATTTAGTTATTTAGTTATTTAGTTATTTAGTTATTTAGTTATTTAGTTATTTAGTTATTTAGTTATTTAGTTATTTAGTTATTTAGTTATTTAGTTATTTAGTTATTTAGTTATTTAGTTATTTAGTTATTTAGTTATTTAGTTATTTAGTTATTTAGTTATTTAGTTATTTAGTTATTTAGTTATTTAGTTATTTAGTTATTTAGTTATTTAGTTATTTAGTTATTTAGTTATTTAGTTATTTAGTTATTTAGTTATTTAGTTATTTAGTTATTTAGTTATTTAGTTATTTAGTTATTTAGTTATTTAGTTATTTAGTTATTTAGTTATTTAGTTATTTAGTTATTTAGTTATTTAGTTATTTAGTTATTTAGTTATTTAGTTATTTAGTTATTTAGTTATTTAGTTATTTAGTTATTTAGTTATTTAGTTATTTAGTTATTTAGTTATTTAGTTATTTAGTTATTTAGTTATTTAGTTATTTAGTTATTTAGTTATTTAGTTATTTAGTTATTTAGTTATTTAGTTATTTAGTTATTTAGTTATTTAGTTATTTAGTTATTTAGTTATTTAGTTATTTAGTTATTTAGTTATTTAGTTATTTAGTTATTTAGTTATTTAGTTATTTAGTTATTTAGTTATTTAGTTATTTAGTTATTTAGTTATTTAGTTATTTAGTTATTTAGTTATTTAGTTATTTAGTTATTTAGTTATTTAGTTATTTAGTTATTTAGTTATTTAGTTATTTAGTTATTTAGTTATTTAGTTATTTAGTTATTTAGTTATTTAGTTATTTAGTTATTTAGTTATTTAGTTATTTAGTTATTTAGTTATTTAGTTATTTAGTTATTTAGTTATTTAGTTATTTAGTTATTTAGTTATTTAGTTATTTAGTTATTTAGTTATTTAGTTATTTAGTTATTTAGTTATTTAGTTATTTAGTTATTTAGTTATTTAGTTATTTAGTTATTTAGTTATTTAGTTATTTAGTTATTTAGTTATTTAGTTATTTAGTTATTTAGTTATTTAGTTATTTAGTTATTTAGTTATTTAGTTATTTAGTTATTTAGTTATTTAGTTATTTAGTTATTTAGTTATTTAGTTATTTAGTTATTTAGTTATTTAGTTATTTAGTTATTTAGTTATTTAGTTATTTAGTTATTTAGTTATTTAGTTATTTAGTTATTTAGTTATTTAGTTATTTAGTTATTTAGTTATTTAGTTATTTAGTTATTTAGTTATTTAGTTATTTAGTTATTTAGTTATTTAGTTATTTAGTTATTTAGTTATTTAGTTATTTAGTTATTTAGTTATTTAGTTATTTAGTTATTTAGTTATTTAGTTATTTAGTTATTTAGTTATTTAGTTATTTAGTTATTTAGTTATTTAGTTATTTAGTTATTTAGTTATTTAGTTATTTAGTTATTTAGTTATTTAGTTATTTAGTTATTTAGTTATTTAGTTATTTAGTTATTTAGTTATTTAGTTATTTAGTTATTTAGTTATTTAGTTATTTAGTTATTTAGTTATTTAGTTATTTAGTTATTTAGTTATTTAGTTATTTAGTTATTTAGTTATTTAGTTATTTAGTTATTTAGTTATTTAGTTATTTAGTTATTTAGTTATTTAGTTATTTAGTTATTTAGTTATTTAGTTATTTAGTTATTTAGTTATTTAGTTATTTAGTTATTTAGTTATTTAGTTATTTAGTTATTTAGTTATTTAGTTATTTAGTTATTTAGTTATTTAGTTATTTAGTTATTTAGTTATTTAGTTATTTAGTTATTTAGTTATTTAGTTATTTAGTTATTTAGTTATTTAGTTATTTAGTTATTTAGTTATTTAGTTATTTAGTTATTTAGTTATTTAGTTATTTAGTTATTTAGTTATTTAGTTATTTAGTTATTTAGTTATTTAGTTATTTAGTTATTTAGTTATTTAGTTATTTAGTTATTTAGTTATTTAGTTATTTAGTTATTTAGTTATTTAGTTATTTAGTTATTTAGTTATTTAGTTATTTAGTTATTTAGTTATTTAGTTATTTAGTTATTTAGTTATTTAGTTATTTAGTTATTTAGTTATTTAGTTATTTAGTTATTTAGTTATTTAGTTATTTAGTTATTTAGTTATTTAGTTATTTAGTTATTTAGTTATTTAGTTATTTAGTTATTTAGTTATTTAGTTATTTAGTTATTTAGTTATTTAGTTATTTAGTTATTTAGTTATTTAGTTATTTAGTTATTTAGTTATTTAGTTATTTAGTTATTTAGTTATTTAGTTATTTAGTTATTTAGTTATTTAGTTATTTAGTTATTTAGTTATTTAGTTATTTAGTTATTTAGTTATTTAGTTATTTAGTTATTTAGTTATTTAGTTATTTAGTTATTTAGTTATTTAGTTATTTAGTTATTTAGTTATTTAGTTATTTAGTTATTTAGTTATTTAGTTATTTAGTTATTTAGTTATTTAGTTATTTAGTTATTTAGTTATTTAGTTATTTAGTTATTTAGTTATTTAGTTATTTAGTTATTTAGTTATTTAGTTATTTAGTTATTTAGTTATTTAGTTATTTAGTTATTTAGTTATTTAGTTATTTAGTTATTTAGTTATTTAGTTATTTAGTTATTTAGTTATTTAGTTATTTAGTTATTTAGTTATTTAGTTATTTAGTTATTTAGTTATTTAGTTATTTAGTTATTTAGTTATTTAGTTATTTAGTTATTTAGTTATTTAGTTATTTAGTTATTTAGTTATTTAGTTATTTAGTTATTTAGTTATTTAGTTATTTAGTTATTTAGTTATTTAGTTATTTAGTTATTTAGTTATTTAGTTATTTAGTTATTTAGTTATTTAGTTATTTAGTTATTTAGTTATTTAGTTATTTAGTTATTTAGTTATTTAGTTATTTAGTTATTTAGTTATTTAGTTATTTAGTTATTTAGTTATTTAGTTATTTAGTTATTTAGTTATTTAGTTATTTAGTTATTTAGTTATTTAGTTATTTAGTTATTTAGTTATTTAGTTATTTAGTTATTTAGTTATTTAGTTATTTAGTTATTTAGTTATTTAGTTATTTAGTTATTTAGTTATTTAGTTATTTAGTTATTTAGTTATTTAGTTATTTAGTTATTTAGTTATTTAGTTATTTAGTTATTTAGTTATTTAGTTATTTAGTTATTTAGTTATTTAGTTATTTAGTTATTTAGTTATTTAGTTATTTAGTTATTTAGTTATTTAGTTATTTAGTTATTTAGTTATTTAGTTATTTAGTTATTTAGTTATTTAGTTATTTAGTTATTTAGTTATTTAGTTATTTAGTTATTTAGTTATTTAGTTATTTAGTTATTTAGTTATTTAGTTATTTAGTTATTTAGTTATTTAGTTATTTAGTTATTTAGTTATTTAGTTATTTAGTTATTTAGTTATTTAGTTATTTAGTTATTTAGTTATTTAGTTATTTAGTTATTTAGTTATTTAGTTATTTAGTTATTTAGTTATTTAGTTATTTAGTTATTTAGTTATTTAGTTATTTAGTTATTTAGTTATTTAGTTATTTAGTTATTTAGTTATTTAGTTATTTAGTTATTTAGTTATTTAGTTATTTAGTTATTTAGTTATTTAGTTATTTAGTTATTTAGTTATTTAGTTATTTAGTTATTTAGTTATTTAGTTATTTAGTTATTTAGTTATTTAGTTATTTAGTTATTTAGTTATTTAGTTATTTAGTTATTTAGTTATTTAGTTATTTAGTTATTTAGTTATTTAGTTATTTAGTTATTTAGTTATTTAGTTATTTAGTTATTTAGTTATTTAGTTATTTAGTTATTTAGTTATTTAGTTATTTAGTTATTTAGTTATTTAGTTATTTAGTTATTTAGTTATTTAGTTATTTAGTTATTTAGTTATTTAGTTATTTAGTTATTTAGTTATTTAGTTATTTAGTTATTTAGTTATTTAGTTATTTAGTTATTTAGTTATTTAGTTATTTAGTTATTTAGTTATTTAGTTATTTAGTTATTTAGTTATTTAGTTATTTAGTTATTTAGTTATTTAGTTATTTAGTTATTTAGTTATTTAGTTATTTAGTTATTTAGTTATTTAGTTATTTAGTTATTTAGTTATTTAGTTATTTAGTTATTTAGTTATTTAGTTATTTAGTTATTTAGTTATTTAGTTATTTAGTTATTTAGTTATTTAGTTATTTAGTTATTTAGTTATTTAGTTATTTAGTTATTTAGTTATTTAGTTATTTAGTTATTTAGTTATTTAGTTATTTAGTTATTTAGTTATTTAGTTATTTAGTTATTTAGTTATTTAGTTATTTAGTTATTTAGTTATTTAGTTATTTAGTTATTTAGTTATTTAGTTATTTAGTTATTTAGTTATTTAGTTATTTAGTTATTTAGTTATTTAGTTATTTAGTTATTTAGTTATTTAGTTATTTAGTTATTTAGTTATTTAGTTATTTAGTTATTTAGTTATTTAGTTATTTAGTTATTTAGTTATTTAGTTATTTAGTTATTTAGTTATTTAGTTATTTAGTTATTTAGTTATTTAGTTATTTAGTTATTTAGTTATTTAGTTATTTAGTTATTTAGTTATTTAGTTATTTAGTTATTTAGTTATTTAGTTATTTAGTTATTTAGTTATTTAGTTATTTAGTTATTTAGTTATTTAGTTATTTAGTTATTTAGTTATTTAGTTATTTAGTTATTTAGTTATTTAGTTATTTAGTTATTTAGTTATTTAGTTATTTAGTTATTTAGTTATTTAGTTATTTAGTTATTTAGTTATTTAGTTATTTAGTTATTTAGTTATTTAGTTATTTAGTTATTTAGTTATTTAGTTATTTAGTTATTTAGTTATTTAGTTATTTAGTTATTTAGTTATTTAGTTATTTAGTTATTTAGTTATTTAGTTATTTAGTTATTTAGTTATTTAGTTATTTAGTTATTTAGTTATTTAGTTATTTAGTTATTTAGTTATTTAGTTATTTAGTTATTTAGTTATTTAGTTATTTAGTTATTTAGTTATTTAGTTATTTAGTTATTTAGTTATTTAGTTATTTAGTTATTTAGTTATTTAGTTATTTAGTTATTTAGTTATTTAGTTATTTAGTTATTTAGTTATTTAGTTATTTAGTTATTTAGTTATTTAGTTATTTAGTTATTTAGTTATTTAGTTATTTAGTTATTTAGTTATTTAGTTATTTAGTTATTTAGTTATTTAGTTATTTAGTTATTTAGTTATTTAGTTATTTAGTTATTTAGTTATTTAGTTATTTAGTTATTTAGTTATTTAGTTATTTAGTTATTTAGTTATTTAGTTATTTAGTTATTTAGTTATTTAGTTATTTAGTTATTTAGTTATTTAGTTATTTAGTTATTTAGTTATTTAGTTATTTAGTTATTTAGTTATTTAGTTATTTAGTTATTTAGTTATTTAGTTATTTAGTTATTTAGTTATTTAGTTATTTAGTTATTTAGTTATTTAGTTATTTAGTTATTTAGTTATTTAGTTATTTAGTTATTTAGTTATTTAGTTATTTAGTTATTTAGTTATTTAGTTATTTAGTTATTTAGTTATTTAGTTATTTAGTTATTTAGTTATTTAGTTATTTAGTTATTTAGTTATTTAGTTATTTAGTTATTTAGTTATTTAGTTATTTAGTTATTTAGTTATTTAGTTATTTAGTTATTTAGTTATTTAGTTATTTAGTTATTTAGTTATTTAGTTATTTAGTTATTTAGTTATTTAGTTATTTAGTTATTTAGTTATTTAGTTATTTAGTTATTTAGTTATTTAGTTATTTAGTTATTTAGTTATTTAGTTATTTAGTTATTTAGTTATTTAGTTATTTAGTTATTTAGTTATTTAGTTATTTAGTTATTTAGTTATTTAGTTATTTAGTTATTTAGTTATTTAGTTATTTAGTTATTTAGTTATTTAGTTATTTAGTTATTTAGTTATTTAGTTATTTAGTTATTTAGTTATTTAGTTATTTAGTTATTTAGTTATTTAGTTATTTAGTTATTTAGTTATTTAGTTATTTAGTTATTTAGTTATTTAGTTATTTAGTTATTTAGTTATTTAGTTATTTAGTTATTTAGTTATTTAGTTATTTAGTTATTTAGTTATTTAGTTATTTAGTTATTTAGTTATTTAGTTATTTAGTTATTTAGTTATTTAGTTATTTAGTTATTTAGTTATTTAGTTATTTAGTTATTTAGTTATTTAGTTATTTAGTTATTTAGTTATTTAGTTATTTAGTTATTTAGTTATTTAGTTATTTAGTTATTTAGTTATTTAGTTATTTAGTTATTTAGTTATTTAGTTATTTAGTTATTTAGTTATTTAGTTATTTAGTTATTTAGTTATTTAGTTATTTAGTTATTTAGTTATTTAGTTATTTAGTTATTTAGTTATTTAGTTATTTAGTTATTTAGTTATTTAGTTATTTAGTTATTTAGTTATTTAGTTATTTAGTTATTTAGTTATTTAGTTATTTAGTTATTTAGTTATTTAGTTATTTAGTTATTTAGTTATTTAGTTATTTAGTTATTTAGTTATTTAGTTATTTAGTTATTTAGTTATTTAGTTATTTAGTTATTTAGTTATTTAGTTATTTAGTTATTTAGTTATTTAGTTATTTAGTTATTTAGTTATTTAGTTATTTAGTTATTTAGTTATTTAGTTATTTAGTTATTTAGTTATTTAGTTATTTAGTTATTTAGTTATTTAGTTATTTAGTTATTTAGTTATTTAGTTATTTAGTTATTTAGTTATTTAGTTATTTAGTTATTTAGTTATTTAGTTATTTAGTTATTTAGTTATTTAGTTATTTAGTTATTTAGTTATTTAGTTATTTAGTTATTTAGTTATTTAGTTATTTAGTTATTTAGTTATTTAGTTATTTAGTTATTTAGTTATTTAGTTATTTAGTTATTTAGTTATTTAGTTATTTAGTTATTTAGTTATTTAGTTATTTAGTTATTTAGTTATTTAGTTATTTAGTTATTTAGTTATTTAGTTATTTAGTTATTTAGTTATTTAGTTATTTAGTTATTTAGTTATTTAGTTATTTAGTTATTTAGTTATTTAGTTATTTAGTTATTTAGTTATTTAGTTATTTAGTTATTTAGTTATTTAGTTATTTAGTTATTTAGTTATTTAGTTATTTAGTTATTTAGTTATTTAGTTATTTAGTTATTTAGTTATTTAGTTATTTAGTTATTTAGTTATTTAGTTATTTAGTTATTTAGTTATTTAGTTATTTAGTTATTTAGTTATTTAGTTATTTAGTTATTTAGTTATTTAGTTATTTAGTTATTTAGTTATTTAGTTATTTAGTTATTTAGTTATTTAGTTATTTAGTTATTTAGTTATTTAGTTATTTAGTTATTTAGTTATTTAGTTATTTAGTTATTTAGTTATTTAGTTATTTAGTTATTTAGTTATTTAGTTATTTAGTTATTTAGTTATTTAGTTATTTAGTTATTTAGTTATTTAGTTATTTAGTTATTTAGTTATTTAGTTATTTAGTTATTTAGTTATTTAGTTATTTAGTTATTTAGTTATTTAGTTATTTAGTTATTTAGTTATTTAGTTATTTAGTTATTTAGTTATTTAGTTATTTAGTTATTTAGTTATTTAGTTATTTAGTTATTTAGTTATTTAGTTATTTAGTTATTTAGTTATTTAGTTATTTAGTTATTTAGTTATTTAGTTATTTAGTTATTTAGTTATTTAGTTATTTAGTTATTTAGTTATTTAGTTATTTAGTTATTTAGTTATTTAGTTATTTAGTTATTTAGTTATTTAGTTATTTAGTTATTTAGTTATTTAGTTATTTAGTTATTTAGTTATTTAGTTATTTAGTTATTTAGTTATTTAGTTATTTAGTTATTTAGTTATTTAGTTATTTAGTTATTTAGTTATTTAGTTATTTAGTTATTTAGTTATTTAGTTATTTAGTTATTTAGTTATTTAGTTATTTAGTTATTTAGTTATTTAGTTATTTAGTTATTTAGTTATTTAGTTATTTAGTTATTTAGTTATTTAGTTATTTAGTTATTTAGTTATTTAGTTATTTAGTTATTTAGTTATTTAGTTATTTAGTTATTTAGTTATTTAGTTATTTAGTTATTTAGTTATTTAGTTATTTAGTTATTTAGTTATTTAGTTATTTAGTTATTTAGTTATTTAGTTATTTAGTTATTTAGTTATTTAGTTATTTAGTTATTTAGTTATTTAGTTATTTAGTTATTTAGTTATTTAGTTATTTAGTTATTTAGTTATTTAGTTATTTAGTTATTTAGTTATTTAGTTATTTAGTTATTTAGTTATTTAGTTATTTAGTTATTTAGTTATTTAGTTATTTAGTTATTTAGTTATTTAGTTATTTAGTTATTTAGTTATTTAGTTATTTAGTTATTTAGTTATTTAGTTATTTAGTTATTTAGTTATTTAGTTATTTAGTTATTTAGTTATTTAGTTATTTAGTTATTTAGTTATTTAGTTATTTAGTTATTTAGTTATTTAGTTATTTAGTTATTTAGTTATTTAGTTATTTAGTTATTTAGTTATTTAGTTATTTAGTTATTTAGTTATTTAGTTATTTAGTTATTTAGTTATTTAGTTATTTAGTTATTTAGTTATTTAGTTATTTAGTTATTTAGTTATTTAGTTATTTAGTTATTTAGTTATTTAGTTATTTAGTTATTTAGTTATTTAGTTATTTAGTTATTTAGTTATTTAGTTATTTAGTTATTTAGTTATTTAGTTATTTAGTTATTTAGTTATTTAGTTATTTAGTTATTTAGTTATTTAGTTATTTAGTTATTTAGTTATTTAGTTATTTAGTTATTTAGTTATTTAGTTATTTAGTTATTTAGTTATTTAGTTATTTAGTTATTTAGTTATTTAGTTATTTAGTTATTTAGTTATTTAGTTATTTAGTTATTTAGTTATTTAGTTATTTAGTTATTTAGTTATTTAGTTATTTAGTTATTTAGTTATTTAGTTATTTAGTTATTTAGTTATTTAGTTATTTAGTTATTTAGTTATTTAGTTATTTAGTTATTTAGTTATTTAGTTATTTAGTTATTTAGTTATTTAGTTATTTAGTTATTTAGTTATTTAGTTATTTAGTTATTTAGTTATTTAGTTATTTAGTTATTTAGTTATTTAGTTATTTAGTTATTTAGTTATTTAGTTATTTAGTTATTTAGTTATTTAGTTATTTAGTTATTTAGTTATTTAGTTATTTAGTTATTTAGTTATTTAGTTATTTAGTTATTTAGTTATTTAGTTATTTAGTTATTTAGTTATTTAGTTATTTAGTTATTTAGTTATTTAGTTATTTAGTTATTTAGTTATTTAGTTATTTAGTTATTTAGTTATTTAGTTATTTAGTTATTTAGTTATTTAGTTATTTAGTTATTTAGTTATTTAGTTATTTAGTTATTTAGTTATTTAGTTATTTAGTTATTTAGTTATTTAGTTATTTAGTTATTTAGTTATTTAGTTATTTAGTTATTTAGTTATTTAGTTATTTAGTTATTTAGTTATTTAGTTATTTAGTTATTTAGTTATTTAGTTATTTAGTTATTTAGTTATTTAGTTATTTAGTTATTTAGTTATTTAGTTATTTAGTTATTTAGTTATTTAGTTATTTAGTTATTTAGTTATTTAGTTATTTAGTTATTTAGTTATTTAGTTATTTAGTTATTTAGTTATTTAGTTATTTAGTTATTTAGTTATTTAGTTATTTAGTTATTTAGTTATTTAGTTATTTAGTTATTTAGTTATTTAGTTATTTAGTTATTTAGTTATTTAGTTATTTAGTTATTTAGTTATTTAGTTATTTAGTTATTTAGTTATTTAGTTATTTAGTTATTTAGTTATTTAGTTATTTAGTTATTTAGTTATTTAGTTATTTAGTTATTTAGTTATTTAGTTATTTAGTTATTTAGTTATTTAGTTATTTAGTTATTTAGTTATTTAGTTATTTAGTTATTTAGTTATTTAGTTATTTAGTTATTTAGTTATTTAGTTATTTAGTTATTTAGTTATTTAGTTATTTAGTTATTTAGTTATTTAGTTATTTAGTTATTTAGTTATTTAGTTATTTAGTTATTTAGTTATTTAGTTATTTAGTTATTTAGTTATTTAGTTATTTAGTTATTTAGTTATTTAGTTATTTAGTTATTTAGTTATTTAGTTATTTAGTTATTTAGTTATTTAGTTATTTAGTTATTTAGTTATTTAGTTATTTAGTTATTTAGTTATTTAGTTATTTAGTTATTTAGTTATTTAGTTATTTAGTTATTTAGTTATTTAGTTATTTAGTTATTTAGTTATTTAGTTATTTAGTTATTTAGTTATTTAGTTATTTAGTTATTTAGTTATTTAGTTATTTAGTTATTTAGTTATTTAGTTATTTAGTTATTTAGTTATTTAGTTATTTAGTTATTTAGTTATTTAGTTATTTAGTTATTTAGTTATTTAGTTATTTAGTTATTTAGTTATTTAGTTATTTAGTTATTTAGTTATTTAGTTATTTAGTTATTTAGTTATTTAGTTATTTAGTTATTTAGTTATTTAGTTATTTAGTTATTTAGTTATTTAGTTATTTAGTTATTTAGTTATTTAGTTATTTAGTTATTTAGTCTTTTTAGTTATTTAGTTTAGTTATTTAGTTATTTAGTTATTTAGTTATTTAGTTATTTAGTTATTTAGTTATTTAGTTATTTAGTTATTTAGTTATTTAGTTATTTAGTTATTTAGTTATTTAGTTATTTAGTTATTTAGTTATTTAGTTATTTAGTTATTTAGTTATTTAGTTATTTAGTTATTTAGTTATTTAGTTATTTAGTTATTTAGTTATTTAGTTATTTAGTTATTTAGTTATTTAGTTATTTAGTTATTTAGTTATTTAGTTATTTAGTTATTTAGTTATTTAGTTATTTAGTTATTTAGTTATTTAGTTATTTAGTTATTTAGTTATTTAGTTATTTAGTTATTTAGTTATTTAGTTATTTAGTTATTTAGTTATTTAGTTATTTAGTTATTTAGTTATTTAGTTATTTAGTTATTTAGTTATTTAGTTATTTAGTTATTTAGTTATTTAGTTATTTAGTTATTTAGTTATTTAGTTATTTAGTTATTTAGTTATTTAGTTATTTAGTTATTTAGTTATTTAGTTATTTAGTTATTTAGTTATTTAGTTATTTAGTTATTTAGTTATTTAGTTATTTAGTTATTTAGTTATTTAGTTATTTAGTTATTTAGTTATTTAGTTATTTAGTTATTTAGTTATTTAGTTATTTAGTTATTTAGTTATTTAGTTATTTAGTTATTTAGTTATTTAGTTATTTAGTTATTTAGTTATTTAGTTATTTAGTTATTTAGTTATTTAGTTATTTAGTTATTTAGTTATTTAGTTATTTAGTTATTTAGTTATTTAGTTATTTAGTTATTTAGTTATTTAGTTATTTAGTTATTTAGTTATTTAGTTATTTAGTTATTTAGTTATTTAGTTATTT
>CALUEK010000520.1:0-16895 GCA_944039245.1 Nebria salina | reverse complement strand
TTATTTAGTTATTTAGTTATTTAGTTATTTAGTTATTTAGTTATTTAGTTATTTAGTTATTTAGTTATTTAGTTATTTAGTTATTTAGTTATTTAGTTATTTAGTTATTTCACGTTATTTAGTTATTTAGTTATTTAGTTATTTAGTTATTTAGTTATTTAGTTATTTAGTTATTTAGTTATTTAGTTATTTAGTTATTTAGTTATTTAGTTATTTAGTTATTTAGTTATTTAGTTATTTAGTTATTTAGTTATTTAGTTATTTAGTTATTTAGTTATTTAGTTATTTAGTTATTTAGTTATTTAGTTATTTAGTTATTTAGTTATTTAGTTATTTAGTTATTTAGTTATTTAGTTATTTAGTTATTTAGTTATTTAGTTATTTAGTTATTTAGTTATTTAGTTATTTAGTTATTTAGTTATTTAGTTATTTAGTTATTTAGTTATTTAGTTATTTAGTTATTTAGTTATTTAGTTATTTAGTTATTTAGTTATTTAGTTATTTAGTTATTTAGTTATTTAGTTATTTAGTTATTTAGTTATTTAGTTATTTAGTTATTTAGTTATTTAGTTATTTAGTTATTTAGTTATTTAGTTATTTAGTTATTTAGTTATTTAGTTATTTAGTTATTTAGTTATTTAGTTATTTAGTTATTTAGTTATTTAGTTATTTAGTTATTTAGTTATTTAGTTATTTAGTTATTTAGTTATTTAGTTATTTAGTTATTTAGTTATTTAGTTATTTAGTTATTTAGTTATTTAGTTATTTAGTTATTTAGTTATTTAGTTATTTAGTTATTTAGTTATTTAGTTATTTAGTTATTTAGTTATTTAGTTATTTAGTTATTTAGTTATTTAGTTATTTAGTTATTTAGTTATTTAGTTATTTAGTTATTTAGTTATTTAGTTATTTAGTTATTTAGTTATTTAGTTATTTAGTTATTTAGTTATTTAGTTATTTAGTTATTTAGTTATTTAGTTATTTAGTTATTTAGTTATTTAGTTATTTAGTTATTTAGTTATTTAGTTATTTAGTTATTTAGTTATTTAGTTATTTAGTTATTTAGTTATTTAGTTATTTAGTTATTTAGTTATTTAGTTATTTAGTTATTTAGTTATTTAGTTATTTAGTTATTTAGTTATTTAGTTATTTAGTTATTTAGTTATTTAGTTATTTAGTTATTTAGTTATTTAGTTATTTAGTTATTTAGTTATTTAGTTATTTAGTTATTTAGTTATTTAGTTATTTAGTTATTTAGTTATTTAGTTATTTAGTTATTTAGTTATTTAGTTATTTAGTTATTTAGTTATTTAGTTATTTAGTTATTTAGTTATTTAGTTATTTAGTTATTTAGTTATTTAGTTATTTAGTTATTTAGTTATTTAGTTATTTAGTTATTTAGTTATTTAGTTATTTAGTTATTTAGTTATTTAGTTATTTAGTTATTTAGTTATTTAGTTATTTAGTTATTTAGTTATTTAGTTATTTAGTTATTTAGTTATTTAGTTATTTAGTTATTTAGTTATTTAGTTATTTAGTTATTTAGTTATTTAGTTATTTAGTTATTTAGTTATTTAGTTATTTAGTTATTTAGTTATTTAGTTATTTAGTTATTTAGTTATTTAGTTATTTAGTTATTTAGTTATTTAGTTATTTAGTTATTTAGTTATTTAGTTATTTAGTTATTTAGTTATTTAGTTATTTAGTTATTTAGTTATTTAGTTATTTAGTTATTTAGTTATTTAGTTATTTAGTTATTTAGTTATTTAGTTATTTAGTTATTTAGTTATTTAGTTATTTAGTTATTTAGTTATTTAGTTATTTAGTTATTTAGTTATTTAGTTATTTAGTTATTTAGTTATTTAGTTATTTAGTTATTTAGTTATTTAGTTATTTAGTTATTTAGTTATTTAGTTATTTAGTTATTTAGTTATTTAGTTATTTAGTTATTTAGTTATTTAGTTATTTAGTTATTTAGTTATTTAGTTATTTAGTTATTTAGTTATTTAGTTATTTAGTTATTTAGTTATTTAGTTATTTAGTTATTTAGTTATTTAGTTATTTAGTTATTTAGTTATTTAGTTATTTAGTTATTTAGTTATTTAGTTATTTAGTTATTTAGTTATTTAGTTATTTAGTTATTTAGTTATTTAGTTATTTAGTTATTTAGTTATTTAGTTATTTAGTTATTTAGTTATTTAGTTATTTAGTTATTTAGTTATTTAGTTATTTAGTTATTTAGTTATTTAGTTATTTAGTTATTTAGTTATTTAGTTATTTAGTTATTTAGTTATTTAGTTATTTAGTTATTTAGTTATTTAGTTATTTAGTTATTTAGTTATTTAGTTATTTAGTTATTTAGTTATTTAGTTATTTAGTTATTTAGTTATTTAGTTATTTAGTTATTTAGTTATTTAGTTATTTAGTTATTTAGTTATTTAGTTATTTAGTTATTTAGTTATTTAGTTATTTAGTTATTTAGTTATTTAGTTATTTAGTTATTTAGTTATTTAGTTATTTAGTTATTTAGTTATTTAGTTATTTAGTTATTTAGTTATTTAGTTATTTAGTTATTTAGTTATTTAGTTATTTAGTTATTTAGTTATTTAGTTATTTAGTTATTTAGTTATTTAGTTATTTAGTTATTTAGTTATTTAGTTATTTAGTTATTTAGTTATTTAGTTATTTAGTTATTTAGTTATTTAGTTATTTAGTTATTTAGTTATTTAGTTATTTAGTTATTTAGTTATTTAGTTATTTAGTTATTTAGTTATTTAGTTATTTAGTTATTTAGTTATTTAGTTATTTAGTTATTTAGTTATTTAGTTATTTAGTTATTTAGTTATTTAGTTATTTAGTTATTTAGTTATTTAGTTATTTAGTTATTTAGTTATTTAGTTATTTAGTTATTTAGTTATTTAGTTATTTAGTTATTTAGTTATTTAGTTATTTAGTTATTTAGTTATTTAGTTATTTAGTTATTTAGTTATTTAGTTATTTAGTTATTTAGTTATTTAGTTATTTAGTTATTTAGTTATTTAGTTATTTAGTTATTTAGTTATTTAGTTATTTAGTTATTTAGTTATTTAGTTATTTAGTTATTTAGTTATTTAGTTATTTAGTTATTTAGTTATTTAGTTATTTAGTTATTTAGTTATTTAGTTATTTAGTTATTTAGTTATTTAGTTATTTAGTTATTTAGTTATTTAGTTATTTAGTTATTTAGTTATTTAGTTATTTAGTTATTTAGTTATTTAGTTATTTAGTTATTTAGTTATTTAGTTATTTAGTTATTTAGTTATTTAGTTATTTAGTTATTTAGTTATTTAGTTATTTAGTTATTTAGTTATTTAGTTATTTAGTTATTTAGTTATTTAGTTATTTAGTTATTTAGTTATTTAGTTATTTAGTTATTTAGTTATTTAGTTATTTAGTTATTTAGTTATTTAGTTATTTAGTTATTTAGTTATTTAGTTATTTAGTTATTTAGTTATTTAGTTATTTAGTTATTTAGTTATTTAGTTATTTAGTTATTTAGTTATTTAGTTATTTAGTTATTTAGTTATTTAGTTATTTAGTTATTTAGTTATTTAGTTATTTAGTTATTTAGTTATTTAGTTATTTAGTTATTTAGTTATTTAGTTATTTAGTTATTTAGTTATTTAGTTATTTAGTTATTTAGTTATTTAGTTATTTAGTTATTTAGTTATTTAGTTATTTAGTTATTTAGTTATTTAGTTATTTAGTTATTTAGTTATTTAGTTATTTAGTTATTTAGTTATTTAGTTATTTAGTTATTTAGTTATTTAGTTATTTAGTTATTTAGTTATTTAGTTATTTAGTTATTTAGTTATTTAGTTATTTAGTTATTTAGTTATTTAGTTATTTAGTTATTTAGTTATTTAGTTATTTAGTTATTTAGTTATTTAGTTATTTAGTTATTTAGTTATTTAGTTATTTAGTTATTTAGTTATTTAGTTATTTAGTTATTTAGTTATTTAGTTATTTAGTTATTTAGTTATTTAGTTATTTAGTTATTTAGTTATTTAGTTATTTAGTTATTTAGTTATTTAGTTATTTAGTTATTTAGTTATTTAGTTATTTAGTTATTTAGTTATTTAGTTATTTAGTTATTTAGTTATTTAGTTATTTAGTTATTTAGTTATTTAGTTATTTAGTTATTTAGTTATTTAGTTATTTAGTTATTTAGTTATTTAGTTATTTAGTTATTTAGTTATTTAGTTATTTAGTTATTTAGTTATTTAGTTATTTAGTTATTTAGTTATTTAGTTATTTAGTTATTTAGTTATTTAGTTATTTAGTTATTTAGTTATTTAGTTATTTAGTTATTTAGTTATTTAGTTATTTAGTTATTTAGTTATTTAGTTATTTAGTTATTTAGTTATTTAGTTATTTAGTTATTTAGTTATTTAGTTATTTAGTTATTTAGTTATTTAGTTATTTAGTTATTTAGTTATTTAGTTATTTAGTTATTTAGTTATTTAGTTATTTAGTTATTTAGTTATTTAGTTATTTAGTTATTTAGTTATTTAGTTATTTAGTTATTTAGTTATTTAGTTATTTAGTTATTTAGTTATTTAGTTATTTAGTTATTTAGTTATTTAGTTATTTAGTTATTTAGTTATTTAGTTATTTAGTTATTTAGTTATTTAGTTATTTAGTTATTTAGTTATTTAGTTATTTAGTTATTTAGTTATTTAGTTATTTAGTTATTTAGTTATTTAGTTATTTAGTTATTTAGTTATTTAGTTATTTAGTTATTTAGTTATTTAGTTATTTAGTTATTTAGTTATTTAGTTATTTAGTTATTTAGTTATTTAGTTATTTAGTTATTTAGTTATTTAGTTATTTAGTTATTTAGTTATTTAGTTATTTAGTTATTTAGTTATTTAGTTATTTAGTTATTTAGTTATTTAGTTATTTAGTTATTTAGTTATTTAGTTATTTAGTTATTTAGTTATTTAGTTATTTAGTTATTTAGTTATTTAGTTATTTAGTTATTTAGTTATTTAGTTATTTAGTTATTTAGTTATTTAGTTATTTAGTTATTTAGTTATTTAGTTATTTAGTTATTTAGTTATTTAGTTATTTAGTTATTTAGTTATTTAGTTATTTAGTTATTTAGTTATTTAGTTATTTAGTTATTTAGTTATTTAGTTATTTAGTTATTTAGTTATTTAGTTATTTAGTTATTTAGTTATTTAGTTATTTAGTTATTTAGTTATTTAGTTATTTAGTTATTTAGTTATTTAGTTATTTAGTTATTTAGTTATTTAGTTATTTAGTTATTTAGTTATTTAGTTATTTAGTTATTTAGTTATTTAGTTATTTAGTTATTTAGTTATTTAGTTATTTAGTTATTTAGTTATTTAGTTATTTAGTTATTTAGTTATTTAGTTATTTAGTTATTTAGTTATTTAGTTATTTAGTTATTTAGTTATTTAGTTATTTAGTTATTTAGTTATTTAGTTATTTAGTTATTTAGTTATTTAGTTATTTAGTTATTTAGTTATTTAGTTATTTAGTTATTTAGTTATTTAGTTATTTAGTTATTTAGTTATTTAGTTATTTAGTTATTTAGTTATTTAGTTATTTAGTTATTTAGTTATTTAGTTATTTAGTTATTTAGTTATTTAGTTATTTAGTTATTTAGTTATTTAGTTATTTAGTTATTTAGTTATTTAGTTATTTAGTTATTTAGTTATTTAGTTATTTAGTTATTTAGTTATTTAGTTATTTAGTTATTTAGTTATTTAGTTATTTAGTTATTTAGTTATTTAGTTATTTAGTTATTTAGTTATTTAGTTATTTAGTTATTTAGTTATTTAGTTATTTAGTTATTTAGTTATTTAGTTATTTAGTTATTTAGTTATTTAGTTATTTAGTTATTTAGTTATTTAGTTATTTAGTTATTTAGTTATTTAGTTATTTAGTTATTTAGTTATTTAGTTATTTAGTTATTTAGTTATTTAGTTATTTAGTTATTTAGTTATTTAGTTATTTAGTTATTTAGTTATTTAGTTATTTAGTTATTTAGTTATTTAGTTATTTAGTTATTTAGTTATTTAGTTATTTAGTTATTTAGTTATTTAGTTATTTAGTTATTTAGTTATTTAGTTATTTAGTTATTTAGTTATTTAGTTATTTAGTTATTTAGTTATTTAGTTATTTAGTTATTTAGTTATTTAGTTATTTAGTTATTTAGTTATTTAGTTATTTAGTTATTTAGTTATTTAGTTATTTAGTTATTTAGTTATTTAGTTATTTAGTTATTTAGTTATTTAGTTATTTAGTTATTTAGTTATTTAGTTATTTAGTTATTTAGTTATTTAGTTATTTAGTTATTTAGTTATTTAGTTATTTAGTTATTTAGTTATTTAGTTATTTAGTTATTTAGTTATTTAGTTATTTAGTTATTTAGTTATTTAGTTATTTAGTTATTTAGTTATTTAGTTATTTAGTTATTTAGTTATTTAGTTATTTAGTTATTTAGTTATTTAGTTATTTAGTTATTTAGTTATTTAGTTATTTAGTTATTTAGTTATTTAGTTATTTAGTTATTTAGTTATTTAGTTATTTAGTTATTTAGTTATTTAGTTATTTAGTTATTTAGTTATTTAGTTATTTAGTTATTTAGTTATTTAGTTATTTAGTTATTTAGTTATTTAGTTATTTAGTTATTTAGTTATTTAGTTATTTAGTTATTTAGTTATTTAGTTATTTAGTTATTTAGTTATTTAGTTATTTAGTTATTTAGTTATTTAGTTATTTAGTTATTTAGTTATTTAGTTATTTAGTTATTTAGTTATTTAGTTATTTAGTTATTTAGTTATTTAGTTATTTAGTTATTTAGTTATTTAGTTATTTAGTTATTTAGTTATTTAGTTATTTAGTTATTTAGTTATTTAGTTATTTAGTTATTTAGTTATTTAGTTATTTAGTTATTTAGTTATTTAGTTATTTAGTTATTTAGTTATTTAGTTATTTAGTTATTTAGTTATTTAGTTATTTAGTTATTTAGTTATTTAGTTATTTAGTTATTTAGTTATTTAGTTATTTAGTTATTTAGTTATTTAGTTATTTAGTTATTTAGTTATTTAGTTATTTAGTTATTTAGTTATTTAGTTATTTAGTTATTTAGTTATTTAGTTATTTAGTTATTTAGTTATTTAGTTATTTAGTTATTTAGTTATTTAGTTATTTAGTTATTTAGTTATTTAGTTATTTAGTTATTTAGTTATTTAGTTATTTAGTTATTTAGTTATTTAGTTATTTAGTTATTTAGTTATTTAGTTATTTAGTTATTTAGTTATTTAGTTATTTAGTTATTTAGTTATTTAGTTATTTAGTTATTTAGTTATTTAGTTATTTAGTTATTTAGTTATTTAGTTATTTAGTTATTTAGTTATTTAGTTATTTAGTTATTTAGTTATTTAGTTATTTAGTTATTTAGTTATTTAGTTATTTAGTTATTTAGTTATTTAGTTATTTAGTTATTTAGTTATTTAGTTATTTAGTTATTTAGTTATTTAGTTATTTAGTTATTTAGTTATTTAGTTATTTAGTTATTTAGTTATTTAGTTATTTAGTTATTTAGTTATTTAGTTATTTAGTTATTTAGTTATTTAGTTATTTAGTTATTTAGTTATTTAGTTATTTAGTTATTTAGTTATTTAGTTATTTAGTTATTTAGTTATTTAGTTATTTAGTTATTTAGTTATTTAGTTATTTAGTTATTTAGTTATTTAGTTATTTAGTTATTTAGTTATTTAGTTATTTAGTTATTTAGTTATTTAGTTATTTAGTTATTTAGTTATTTAGTTATTTAGTTATTTAGTTATTTAGTTATTTAGTTATTTAGTTATTTAGTTATTTAGTTATTTAGTTAT
Source organism: Nebria salina (assembly GCA_944039245.1). NCBI lineage: Eukaryota > Metazoa > Arthropoda > Insecta > Coleoptera > Carabidae > Nebria > Nebria salina. Next base: position 8,985 of record CALUEK010000520.1, on the reverse strand, counting down.
TTAGTTATTTAGTTATTTAGTTATTTAGTTATTTAGTTATTTAGTTATTTAGTTATTTAGTTATTTAGTTATTTAGTTATTTAGTTATTTAGTTATTTAGTTATTTAGTTATTTAGTTATTTAGTTATTTAGTTATTTAGTTATTTAGTTATTTAGTTATTTAGTTATTTAGTTATTTAGTTATTTAGTTATTTAGTTATTTAGTTATTTAGTTATTTAGTTATTTAGTTATTTAGTTATTTAGTTATTTAGTTATTTAGTTATTTAGTTATTTAGTTATTTAGTTATTTAGTTATTTAGTTATTTAGTTATTTAGTTATTTAGTTATTTAGTTATTTAGTTATTTAGTTATTTAGTTATTTAGTTATTTAGTTATTTAGTTATTTAGTTATTTAGTTATTTAGTTATTTAGTTATTTAGTTATTTAGTTATTTAGTTATTTAGTTATTTAGTTATTTAGTTATTTAGTTATTTAGTTATTTAGTTATTTAGTTATTTAGTTATTTAGTTATTTAGTTATTTAGTTATTTAGTTATTTAGTTATTTAGTTATTTAGTTATTTAGTTATTTAGTTATTTAGTTATTTAGTTATTTAGTTATTTAGTTATTTAGTTATTTAGTTATTTAGTTATTTAGTTATTTAGTTATTTAGTTATTTAGTTATTTAGTTATTTAGTTATTTAGTTATTTAGTTATTTAGTTATTTAGTTATTTAGTTATTTAGTTATTTAGTTATTTAGTTATTTAGTTATTTAGTTATTTAGTTATTTAGTTATTTAGTTATTTAGTTATTTAGTTATTTAGTTATTTAGTTATTTAGTTATTTAGTTATTTAGTTATTTAGTTATTTAGTTATTTAGTTATTTAGTTATTTAGTTATTTAGTTATTTAGTTATTTAGTTATTTAGTTATTTAGTTATTTAGTTATTTAGTTATTTAGTTATTTAGTTATTTAGTTATTTAGTTATTTAGTTATTTAGTTATTTAGTTATTTAGTTATTTAGTTATTTAGTTATTTAGTTATTTAGTTATTTAGTTATTTAGTTATTTAGTTATTTAGTTATTTAGTTATTTAGTTATTTAGTTATTTAGTTATTTAGTTATTTAGTTATTTAGTTATTTAGTTATTTAGTTATTTAGTTATTTAGTTATTTAGTTATTTAGTTATTTAGTTATTTAGTTATTTAGTTATTTAGTTATTTAGTTATTTAGTTATTTAGTTATTTAGTTATTTAGTTATTTAGTTATTTAGTTATTTAGTTATTTAGTTATTTAGTTATTTAGTTATTTAGTTATTTAGTTATTTAGTTATTTAGTTATTTAGTTATTTAGTTATTTAGTTATTTAGTTATTTAGTTATTTAGTTATTTAGTTATTTAGTTATTTAGTTATTTAGTTATTTAGTTATTTAGTTATTTAGTTATTTAGTTATTTAGTTATTTAGTTATTTAGTTATTTAGTTATTTAGTTATTTAGTTATTTAGTTATTTAGTTATTTAGTTATTTAGTTATTTAGTTATTTAGTTATTTAGTTATTTAGTTATTTAGTTATTTAGTTATTTAGTTATTTAGTTATTTAGTTATTTAGTTATTTAGTTATTTAGTTATTTAGTTATTTAGTTATTTAGTTATTTAGTTATTTAGTTATTTAGTTATTTAGTTATTTAGTTATTTAGTTATTTAGTTATTTAGTTATTTAGTTATTTAGTTATTTAGTTATTTAGTTATTTAGTTATTTAGTTATTTAGTTATTTAGTTATTTAGTTATTTAGTTATTTAGTTATTTAGTTATTTAGTTATTTAGTTATTTAGTTATTTAGTTATTTAGTTATTTAGTTATTTAGTTATTTAGTTATTTAGTTATTTAGTTATTTAGTTATTTAGTTATTTAGTTATTTAGTTATTTAGTTATTTAGTTATTTAGTTATTTAGTTATTTAGTTATTTAGTTATTTAGTTATTTAGTTATTTAGTTATTTAGTTATTTAGTTATTTAGTTATTTAGTTATTTAGTTATTTAGTTATTTAGTTATTTAGTTATTTAGTTATTTAGTTATTTAGTTATTTAGTTATTTAGTTATTTAGTTATTTAGTTATTTAGTTATTTAGTTATTTAGTTATTTAGTTATTTAGTTATTTAGTTATTTAGTTATTTAGTTATTTAGTTATTTAGTTATTTAGTTATTTAGTTATTTAGTTATTTAGTTATTTAGTTATTTAGTTATTTAGTTATTTAGTTATTTAGTTATTTAGTTATTTAGTTATTTAGTTATTTAGTTATTTAGTTATTTAGTTATTTAGTTATTTAGTTATTTAGTTATTTAGTTATTTAGTTATTTAGTTATTTAGTTATTTAGTTATTTAGTTATTTAGTTATTTAGTTATTTAGTTATTTAGTTATTTAGTTATTTAGTTATTTAGTTATTTAGTTATTTAGTTATTTAGTTATTTAGTTATTTAGTTATTTAGTTATTTAGTTATTTAGTTATTTAGTTATTTAGTTATTTAGTTATTTAGTTATTTAGTTATTTAGTTATTTAGTTATTTAGTTATTTAGTTATTTAGTTATTTAGTTATTTAGTTATTTAGTTATTTAGTTATTTAGTTATTTAGTTATTTAGTTATTTAGTTATTTAGTTATTTAGTTATTTAGTTATTTAGTTATTTAGTTATTTAGTTATTTAGTTATTTAGTTATTTAGTTATTTAGTTATTTAGTTATTTAGTTATTTAGTTATTTAGTTATTTAGTTATTTAGTTATTTAGTTATTTAGTTATTTAGTTATTTAGTTATTTAGTTATTTAGTTATTTAGTTATTTAGTTATTTAGTTATTTAGTTATTTAGTTATTTAGTTATTTAGTTATTTAGTTATTTAGTTATTTAGTTATTTAGTTATTTAGTTATTTAGTTATTTAGTTATTTAGTTATTTAGTTATTTAGTTATTTAGTTATTTAGTTATTTAGTTATTTAGTTATTTAGTTATTTAGTTATTTAGTTATTTAGTTATTTAGTTATTTAGTTATTTAGTTATTTAGTTATTTAGTTATTTAGTTATTTAGTTATTTAGTTATTTAGTTATTTAGTTATTTAGTTATTTAGTTATTTAGTTATTTAGTTATTTAGTTATTTAGTTATTTAGTTATTTAGTTATTTAGTTATTTAGTTATTTAGTTATTTAGTTATTTAGTTATTTAGTTATTTAGTTATTTAGTTATTTAGTTATTTAGTTATTTAGTTATTTAGTTATTTAGTTATTTAGTTATTTAGTTATTTAGTTATTTAGTTATTTAGTTATTTAGTTATTTAGTTATTTAGTTATTTAGTTATTTAGTTATTTAGTTATTTAGTTATTTAGTTATTTAGTTATTTAGTTATTTAGTTATTTAGTTATTTAGTTATTTAGTTATTTAGTTATTTAGTTATTTAGTTATTTAGTTATTTAGTTATTTAGTTATTTAGTTATTTAGTTATTTAGTTATTTAGTTATTTAGTTATTTAGTTATTTAGTTATTTAGTTATTTAGTTATTTAGTTATTTAGTTATTTAGTTATTTAGTTATTTAGTTATTTAGTTATTTAGTTATTTAGTTATTTAGTTATTTAGTTATTTAGTTATTTAGTTATTTAGTTATTTAGTTATTTAGTTATTTAGTTATTTAGTTATTTAGTTATTTAGTTATTTAGTTATTTAGTTATTTAGTTATTTAGTTATTTAGTTATTTAGTTATTTAGTTATTTAGTTATTTAGTTATTTAGTTATTTAGTTATTTAGTTATTTAGTTATTTAGTTATTTAGTTATTTAGTTATTTAGTTATTTAGTTATTTAGTTATTTAGTTATTTAGTTATTTAGTTATTTAGTTATTTAGTTATTTAGTTATTTAGTTATTTAGTTATTTAGTTATTTAGTTATTTAGTTATTTAGTTATTTAGTTATTTAGTTATTTAGTTATTTAGTTATTTAGTTATTTAGTTATTTAGTTATTTAGTTATTTAGTTATTTAGTTATTTAGTTATTTAGTTATTTAGTTATTTAGTTATTTAGTTATTTAGTTATTTAGTTATTTAGTTATTTAGTTATTTAGTTATTTAGTTATTTAGTTATTTAGTTATTTAGTTATTTAGTTATTTAGTTATTTAGTTATTTAGTTATTTAGTTATTTAGTTATTTAGTTATTTAGTTATTTAGTTATTTAGTTATTTAGTTATTTAGTTATTTAGTTATTTAGTTATTTAGTTATTTAGTTATTTAGTTATTTAGTTATTTAGTTATTTAGTTATTTAGTTATTTAGTTATTTAGTTATTTAGTTATTTAGTTATTTAGTTATTTAGTTATTTAGTTATTTAGTTATTTAGTTATTTAGTTATTTAGTTATTTAGTTATTTAGTTATTTAGTTATTTAGTTATTTAGTTATTTAGTTATTTAGTTATTTAGTTATTTAGTTATTTAGTTATTTAGTTATTTAGTTATTTAGTTATTTAGTTATTTAGTTATTTAGTTATTTAGTTATTTAGTTATTTAGTTATTTAGTTATTTAGTTATTTAGTTATTTAGTTATTTAGTTATTTAGTTATTTAGTTATTTAGTTATTTAGTTATTTAGTTATTTAGTTATTTAGTTATTTAGTTATTTAGTTATTTAGTTATTTAGTTATTTAGTTATTTAGTTATTTAGTTATTTAGTTATTTAGTTATTTAGTTATTTAGTTATTTAGTTATTTAGTTATTTAGTTATTTAGTTATTTAGTTATTTAGTTATTTAGTTATTTAGTTATTTAGTTATTTAGTTATTTAGTTATTTAGTTATTTAGTTATTTAGTTATTTAGTTATTTAGTTATTTAGTTATTTAGTTATTTAGTTATTTAGTTATTTAGTTATTTAGTTATTTAGTTATTTAGTTATTTAGTTATTTAGTTATTTAGTTATTTAGTTATTTAGTTATTTAGTTATTTAGTTATTTAGTTATTTAGTTATTTAGTTATTTAGTTATTTAGTTATTTAGTTATTTAGTTATTTAGTTATTTAGTTATTTAGTTATTTAGTTATTTAGTTATTTAGTTATTTAGTTATTTAGTTATTTAGTTATTTAGTTATTTAGTTATTTAGTTATTTAGTTATTTGGTTATTTAGTTATTTAGTTATTTAGTTATTTAGTTATTTAGTTATTTAGTTATTTAGTTATTTAGTTATTTAGTTATTTAGTTATTTAGTTATTTAGTTATTTAGTTATTTAGTTATTTAGTTATTTAGTTATTTAGTTATTTAGTTATTTAGTTATTTAGTTATTTAGTTATTTAGTTATTTAGTTATTTAGTTATTTAGTTATTTAGTTATTTAGTTATTTAGTTATTTAGTTATTTAGTTATTTAGTTATTTAGTTATTTAGTTATTTAGTTATTTAGTTATTTAGTTATTTAGTTATTTAGTTATTTAGTTATTTAGTTATTTAGTTATTTAGTTATTTAGTTATTTAGTTATTTAGTTATTTAGTTATTTAGTTATTTAGTTATTTAGTTATTTAGTTATTTAGTTATTTAGTTATTTAGTTATTTAGTTATTTAGTTATTTAGTTATTTAGTTATTTAGTTATTTAGTTATTTAGTTATTTAGTTATTTAGTTATTTAGTTAGTTATTTAGTTATTTAGTTATTTAGTTATTTAGTTATTTAGTTATTTAGTTATTTAGTTATTTAGTTATTTAGTTATTTAGTTATTTAGTTATTTAGTTATTTAGTTATTTAGTTATTTAGTTATTTAGTTATTTAGTTATTTAGTTATTTAGTTATTTAGTTATTTAGTTATTTAGTTATTTAGTTATTTAGTTAGTTATTTAGTTATTTAGTTATTTAGTTATTTAGTTATTTAGTTATTTAGTTATTTAGTTATTTAGTTATTTAGTTATTTAGTTATTTAGTTATTTAGTTATTTAGTTATTTAGTTATTTAGTTATTTAGTTATTTAGTTATTTAGTTATTTAGTTATTTAGTTATTTAGTTATTTAGTTATTTAGTTATTTAGTTATTTAGTTATTTAGTTATTTAGTTATTTAGTTATTTAGTTATTTAGTTATTTAGTTATTTAGTTATTTAGTTATTTAGTTATTTAGTTATTTAGTTATTTAGTTATTTAGTTATTTAGTTATTTAGTTATTTAGTTATTTAGTTATTTAGTTATTTAGTTATTTAGTTATTTAGTTATTTAGTTATTTAGTTATTTAGTTATTTAGTTATTTAGTTATTTAGTTATTTAGTTATTTAGTTATTTAGTTATTTAGTTATTTAGTTATTTAGTTATTTAGTTATTTAGTTATTTAGTTATTTAGTTATTTAGTTATTTAGTTATTTAGTTATTTAGTTATTTAGTTATTTAGTTATTTAGTTATTTAGTTATTTAGTTATTTAGTTATTTAGTTATTTAGTTATTTAGTTATTTAGTTATTTAGTTATTTAGTTATTTAGTTATTTAGTTATTTAGTTATTTAGTTATTTAGTTATTTAGTTATTTAGTTATTTAGTTATTTAGTTATTTAGTTATTTAGTTATTTAGTTATTTAGTTATTTAGTTATTTAGTTATTTAGTTATTTAGTTATTTAGTTATTTATTTATTTAGTTATTTAGTTATTTAGTTATTTAGTTATTTAGTTATTTAGTTATTTAGTTATTTAGTTATTTAGTTATTTAGTTATTTAGTTATTTAGTTATTTAGTTATTTAGTTATTTAGTTATTTAGTTATTTAGTTATTTAGTTATTTAGTTATTTAGTTATTTAGTTATTTAGTTATTTAGTTATTTAGTTATTTAGTTATTTAGTTATTTAGTTATTTAGTTATTTAGTTATTTAGTTATTTAGTTATTTAGTTATTTAGTTATTTAGTTATTTAGTTATTTAGTTATTTAGTTATTTAGTTATTTAGTTATTTAGTTATTTAGTTATTTAGTTATTTAGTTATTTAGTTATTTAGTTTATTTAGTTATTTAGTTGTTTAGTTATTTAGTTATTTTAGTTATTTAGTTATTTAGTTATTTAGTTATTTAGTTATTTAGTTATTTAGTTATTTAGTTATTTAGTTATTTAGTTATTTATTATTAGTTATTTAGTTATTTAGTTATTTAGTTATTTAGTTATTTAGTTATTTAGTTATTTAGTTATTTAGTTATTTAGTTATTTAGTTATTTAGTTATTTAGTTATTTAGTTATTTAGTTATTTAGTTATTTAGTTATTTAGTTATTTAGTTATTTAGTTATTTAGTTATTTAGTTATTTAGTTATTTAGTTATTTAGTTATTTAGTTATTTAGTTATTTAGTTATTTAGTTATTTAGTTATTTAGTTATTTAGTTATTTAGTTATTTAGTTATTTAGTTATTTAGTTATTTAGTTATTTAGTTATTTAGTTATTTAGTTATTTAGTTATTTAGTTATTTAGTTATTTAGTTATTTAGTTATTTAGTTATTTAGTTATTTAGTTATTTAGTTATTTAGTTATTTAGTTATTTAGTTATTTAGTTATTAGTTATTTAGTTATTTAGTTATTTAGTTATTTAGTTATTTAGTTATTTAGTTATTTAGTTATTTAGTTATTTAGTTATTTAGTTATTTAGTTATTTAGTTATTTAGTTATTTAGTTATTTAGTTATTTAGTTATTTAGTTATTTAGTTATTTAGTTATTTAGTTATTTAGTTATTTAGTTATTTAGTTATTTAGTTATTTAGTTATTTAGTTATTTAGTTATTTAGTTATTTAGTTATTTAGTTATTTAGTTATTTAGTTATTTAGTTATTTAGTTATTAGTTATTTAGTTATTTAGTTATTTAGTTTTTAGTTATTTAGTTATTTAGTTATTTAGTTATTTAGTTATTTAGTTATTTAGTTATTTAGTTATTTAGTTATTTAGTTATTTAGTTATTTAGTTATTTAGTTATTTAGTTATTTAGTTATTTAGTTATTTAGTTATTTAGTTATTTAGTTATTTAGTTATTTAGTTATTTAGTTATTTAGTTATTTAGTTATTTAGTTATTTAGTTATTTAGTTATTTAGTTATTTAGTTATTTAGTTATTTAGTTATTTAGTTATTTAGTTATTTAGTTATTTAGTTATTTAGTTATTTAGTTATTTAGTTATTTAGTTATTTAGTTATTTAGTTATTTAGTTATTTAGTTATTTAGTTATTTAGTTATTTAGTTATTTAGTTATTTAGTTATTTAGTTATTTAGTTATTTAGTTATTTAGTTATTTAGTTATTTAGTTATTTAGTTATTTAGTTATTTAGTTATTTAGTTATTTAGTTATTTAGTTATTTAGTTATTTAGTTATTTAGTTATTTAGTTATTTAGTTATTTAGTTATTTAGTTATTTAGTTATTTAGTTATTTAGTTATTTAGTTATTTAGTTATTTAGTTATTTAGTTATTTAGTTATTTAGTTATTTAGTTATTTAGTTATTTAGTTATTTAGTTATTTAGTTATTTAGTTATTTAGTTATTAGTTATTTAGTTATTTAGTTATTTAGTTATTTAGTTATTTAGTTATTTAGTTATTTAGTTATTTAGTTATTTAGTTATTTAGTTATTTAGTTATTTAGTTATTTAGTTATTTAGTTATTTAGTTATTTAGTTATTTAGTTATTTAGTTATTTAGTTATTTAGTTATTTAGTTATTTAGTTATTTAGTTATTTAGTTATTTAGTTATTTATATTTAGTTATTTAGTTATTTAGTTTATTTAGTTATTTAGTTATTTAGTTATTTAGTTATTTAGTTATTTAGTTATTTAGTTATTTAGTTATTTAGTTATTTAGTTATTTAGTTATTTAGTTATTTAGTTATTTAGTTATTTAGTTATTTAGTTATTTAGTTATTTAGTTATTTAGTTATTTAGTTATTTAGTTATTTAGTTATTTAGTTATTTAGTTATTTAGTTATTTAGTTTATTTAGTTATTTAGTATTTAGTTATTTAGTTATTTAGTTATTTAGTTATTTAGTT
>CALUEK010000519.1:0-15000 GCA_944039245.1 Nebria salina | reverse complement strand
ATATATCTATATATATATATATATATATATATATATATATATATATATATATATATTTATATATATACATATACATATATATATATATATATATATATATATATATATATATATATATATATATACATATACATATATATCTATATATATATATATATATATATATATATATATATATATATATATATATATATATATATATATTTATATATATACATATACATATACATATATATATATATATATATATATATATATATATATATATATATATATATATATATATTTATATATACATATACATATACATATACATACAATAATTATATTTTCTTGTATATATAAAATTTAGTATTTAAAAATTCATCTTTCTAAACTGCCTATAAGAACGTCTAGTGCAAGACACCGCAGATGTCAAACCATCTCAAATATTAAATTATAATTCTAAAATAAGGAATTAAATTTATTTCAAAATTAATTTTAATATTTGAGTTAATTTAATAGATATCAGATTTTTTTCTGTAATAGATATGAGACTAACTAGTTACCGAACCCACTTTATTTGAGAAACATAATGAAGCATTATATTGAAATAAATTTGACTTCTGAAACTGTTGGTTAGGGCTGTGCAAGAAGATGACGCTTTCACTCGTATGAAAAGTGTCGTTCAGTGGTATCTATCAGGGTTATACAAAAAGCCAAAAGGTCTCAAAAAACCTTACAATCCCATACTTGGTGAAACATTCCGTTGTTACTGGCAACATGCAAGTGGTTCACGTACTTTTTATCTTTCCGAACAAGTGTCTCATCATCCGCCAGTATCTACTTTTTATGTAACAAATCGGCAAGATGGCTTCTGCATAAGTGCATCAATATTAGCTAAATCTAAATTTTATGGCAATTCTACATCAGCTATATTAGATGGAGTAGCCGTCCTTACTTTATTGCCGCGAGGCGAAGATTATTCCTTAACTGTTCCTTATGCTCACTGTAAAGGCATTCTTATGGGTACGCTTACGATGGAATTGGGTGGAAAAGTTGCCATTGACTGCGAAAAGACTGGATACCGTACAGAAATCGACTTCAAACTAAAGGTCAGTTAATAAGACTACCATGAGGTTTGTGATTGATTATTTTTTTTTTAATCTCAACACATTTTTAATTGAATAACTAGTTTTGTAGACGCATTGTTTCAAAGAGATGAATGCTAGAGAAAAGTAGTTGTTTAAAAAAAATGTGTAATAGAAGACGATATATTTTATGTGTTTTTGTATTTTGTGTTTAAAGCCATTTTTGGGTGGAACGGAGCATACTAATTGTATTTCTGGTCGATTAAAACTCGGCAAAGAAACTCTTGCGACACTTGAAGGATACTGGGATGGCAAAATAATCATAAAAGATCGCAGAACTGGGGTAAGCTTACATTTTATATTTTAATACGCATAATCAGATTGGTAAGCTCCTGTACAGTGATTTTCCCCATTATGTGAGCCACAACAATGCCAACGGCGTCAAACACAAAAAGGCCGATATTTGCCTTCGTGATATGTTTATTTTTCAGCGATATTGTCTGATATTTCTGCAATCGCTCAATCTTTCATTTTATTATTTCATTCTTTCTTTATAATAGTATTTTTTTTAAAATACGAATATCGTAATCTACTTAATAACCAAACTACATTTTTAACGGTTACATATCTGATTGTTACTTTCTTATACGCAGTATAAATCTGGAGATTTTAACGGAAATATACGTTTTGACGTCTGTGTTTGTGTGCGTGTGTGTGTCTGTCTGTGTGTGTGGGCGGTCTACAGCCTAGCCGGTTGAAGGTAAAATTATGAAACTTCAAACTTAAGATTTGTATATGCCTGGGCAGAAAACCTCCTATTTTTAAAAACATTATTCAAACCGGAAGTGCATGTTTTCTCTAGTCATTTTTTGCGGGTTCTGCAATTACTCAAAAATGGTTGCACTTACAGAAAAATTATTAGAATACACATTATAGATATTACCATTTTGTACAACCTTTATTTGAAACTTTTTTCAAAAATGATACCGGAAACAAGAAAATGGCTATTAAAATTTGTTCTTGTTATAATTATTTTCACATAAATCGTATCAACTGTGCCTGTCAACTGTTTAATAGAAAAACAAAAAATTAAATAATTTGGAATTTGACATTCAATATTTAAACTAAGAAATAATTTAGTGAACAGTGGTTCCAAAGGTTAGTAAAATATTATAAATTAGAAAAATAATCTAAATATGATCTAACCAAAATGCGTATAAGAAAGTTCATTGCATGACACTGCAGATGTTTTTATTTGTGAATCAGAAGAGAGTAAGAGTTTCCCAAGTGTGTCACTGATTTACACAAAGTCCTTGGATTTCGTTCAAAATTAATATTTCGGTAGATCTAATGAATGCAAATTAGGTTATGAAAATTTTTTGAAAAAAAAAATTTTATTTTAAAGTTATAAGCTGAATTTTATTGAGTTAATCAATTAATATCTCAGATACTAATTAATAGAAATTTACTCAACAGATGTCATTTTAAAAATAGTCGGAATCGATTCAGGGAAGGTCAAAACGTATATTTCCGTTAAAATCTCTAGATCGAAATTTTTCATGATTACAATATTTACGTATACTGCGTATAAGAAAGTAAAAATTAATTTACGTTTAATTTATATATAAAAAATTAAATTTTTAATAAACAAATTTTTTTTTTCATGTTTTCCATGTGCTACATGAATTTTAATTTGTCCACGAGATTGTAAAAGTCTTCCTCTTCAAAATGCAAAAAGAAAATTTTCCATTTTTTATTTAAACACAATAGACGACATCTGTTTGTGCTTGTTGGCACGCTGTAACCGCACACTATTTCCATTTATTACAAATAATTGTTATAGATTTGAAACTTTTGTACACATTATGTGAATTTCTAAACGTTCATTTTCAAGGTTGTGATTGACAATTCGTACAACGGGAAATAAAGGCAATGAGATATTAGCTTTTGACACCATTTAATTATAAATTATGAACTATTTCCCATATTTAAAGAAAATATAATAAATTAATTGCTGCCGGTACAGCGTTTTCGAATTATAAGGAATTTCGAGTATCTTTAACTGAATGACCTTGAAGTATTTCTGTCGATCCAGAAGTAGGAAATTACTACAGAATATATTAGAAATCGATAAAGAAATAGAACAAATTTTAAATTGACATATGATTTTATGGTGCAGTACATAGACTTATTTTGTTTTAGGAAGAACAAGCATTATGGAATCCAACAGCATCAGTCAGATCAAGCCGTTTGAAACGTTATACAGTTCCTGTAGACCATCAAAGTGAATGTGAATCGGAAAGATTATGGCAACATGTTTCTGCTGCCATAGCAAGAGACGATCAGGTATGTCATGATTTCATATCAGAATCATATACCATTAAAAAGGTTTATTTTATAAAATACAATATGAAACTATGCTACGATCATCTGACTAATTGTAACTTGTACAATTGCGGTAATTATTTCGCAGGAAGCTGCTACCGAGGAAAAAACGGTCTTGGAAGAAGCTCAACGTTCTAGTGCCAAAGAAAGAAAAGCAAAATGTGAAGATTGGATACCGATTCATTTTGATCAGGATCTGAAATCCGGCCAATGGATGTACAGACATGCGGATCTACGTCCATGGGATCCACGTAATGATGTCTATCAATTTGAGTATGATTACGTAATTCAAACAAAAACTAAACATCCAACACCTATGATACGAACCGCGAGTATTGTCAGTGTTGACCCGCAAACGGTAAGCAATGATTGCATTTTACATATCATTTTATAAAGTCATTTGTTTTGTAAATATTATTCAGAATTATATAATTTTCATAATACAAAAAGCTGATGAAATAACAAATGTAATCCTTTTGTATAATGTGTACTTTACTAGTTTACACTTAACGTAGCATCTAGAAATGAAAATTAACATGCAAAACGTCAGGTGTATTTTATTAAACCAACTGTGTAGGTCACTGGTTGGTATAACTTTGTCATAAATCACCTTGAATTCAAAAATTTACATAGCTCGTATACTTAACTGTAAGTTTTTGCTCATTTTGTCTCTCGTAAGACGAAAATTTGTCACTTTCTCTCCTCTGAAAATACATATCGGATTAATAGCATATTTGATATACATAATCGATGGGTACACAATTCGGGCCGCTTGTATTTTAAATCCACTAAGCCCTTTATTTATTTACCGGAAACGATCTTAAATAGTTTTTTATCTTTCTTATACGCACTATAAGTGTAATCATGAAAAATTTCGAGCTCAAGATTTTAACGGTAATATACGTTTTGACATTCCCCGAATTGGTTTCGACTATTTTTGGAATGACGTCTGTGTCTTTGCCTGTGTCTGTCACATAATTGTACCTGTCAATTGTTTAACAAAAAAAATTAGAAAAATAATAAACATATGATATGATCTAACCAAAATAAGAGAGTTCAGCGTAAAACTTTGCAGATATTTTTTTCATGAAATCTATCGTAAAACATCTGCAGTGTCATGCACCGAACTTTCTTATACGCATATGGGTTAAACCACATCGTAGTTACATTATTTTTCTAATTTATAATATTTGTCCTAACCTTTAGATGCCTTTTACACTAAATATATTTCTTAGAATAAATATTAAATGTCAAACTACAAATTATTTAAGCAATTTTGCAAAACAATTGACAGGCTTATGTAAAAATAAATATAATAAGCAGAAATTTATTTTGAAACCAGTACTTTTTTTGGCAAAAAGATTCAAACAAAAGTTGTGCTAAATATAAATACCATTAATTTTTGTTCACGAAAATTTTCTTTAACTGTAACCATTTTTGAGTAATTGCAGAAACTGCATAAAATGACTTGAGTCAGTGAGTATACATCTTATAGAGAGATAATGCTTATGGAGCGAGTGTAATGATGATAGAATGTTATTTCTGATGTACTAAGACTGTGACATCGTTTAGCATGTGTCGCCTCGTGTAGGTAGTAACCCAACAACCCAAATTGAGCAATGGGAATTGGTGTGAATCTTTGCTATATTTAGACAGTGTTGCACTGTGTTGTATATATGATAACTCGAGTTATCTGACAGCAGACCATCAATAAAGAAAGGAAAAGGGTACATGTATGCATCAAAATGTATTTGCTCAGTAAATACGAAAATTACAAAAAAACTAAATAATAATAACTATTTTGAATTTAAATAAATTTCGAAAAATAATTCTTCCTTTATTTCAACAAAACTAAATAGAGAAAGATATTCATAAACTAAAAAATAAAAATAACAATAACAAATTTTCGTAATATTAAATACTTAAATGCTATTTGATTAAAAAAAATAAACATTAGAGATATAACAATAATAATATTTGATAAATAAAATAATATAAAATGATCAATATACGCACATAATTACACATCATAAATATATAATTATACATTTTTTAAAATTCGTAATTTTCTGACAGGTTTAGATTTATCTTTTGTTTTTTTATTTACTCTTATTTCTTTACTAAACATGCGAGTTTCATGAAAAATTTTTGTACGGAATAATAAATTTAAAAGATATATTCTATGATCAATACAATTCGTTTCGGAATGAACCCAGTCTTTTACTACGGATTTCACTAATATTTTTTTATACATATATTCTTTTAGTCCGTAGATGAATGGTTTCCGATCGAAGATTTTCTTAAATGTATTTAAAGCCATAGTTACTATAATTAATATTTGGTCGTTCGGTCTTTTTAATCGACATTCAGAACCTATATTAAGCCCGTATTCCCTATTAAAAATCAACATTTCTCTGTCGTCATACATTTGTTCTTTTTTGCTCATCTTTTCAGAACATACGTCACAACAAATTTTTTTTTTCAATTTGTAAATTAAATAGCCCGCAAAGTATGTAATAGAGCAAGTTTGAAGATTGGTTGTAGAAACTGAGGTAGATTCAATATCGCAGGAACTTGTAGACGTATTACTGGAATTCTTTATGTTTACTGCAGTTGAAATATTATCAGCAACCATAAAATGTGTAATTGTTTCTTCTACTGTATTAAATAAATATTCATCCTCATCATTTTCGTAGTTACTTTTCTCGCTTTCTCTACTCAGTGACGCACTCATAACCGACTGAAGCGCTAAACGAAAATGCTTAGTAGAAGGGTTTGGATCATATCCTCTCCTCGGCCGAATTTTTGAAAACAAATTTTCTAATGGATCTTGACATAACCGGCTAGTTATTAAATAAGTATATTTTGGTTTCATATCCTGCCACAAATTCATTAATCCATTGATGGTTTGTATTAACCCGTCAAAACAGTATGGTGTATTTTTAGGGACGGACCATGTTTTTATCCATGGCACACCTTGTCGAAGAGTATCATATACAAGAGTATTTTTATCAGACATGGCACACCGATAAGGATTGGTACTATATAGCATTCTAGAATTCATGCAATCAAAAATATCGTTTATTCTTTTTAAAAACTTTGCTGTTTCCAGAGAAGATTTTGTTGTCAACTCACCAGTAGCAATAGCGGTTAGCATAGCCGCTGAATAAGATTTGCTCAAAACTTGAACAGCTAAACGAACATTCATTTTTTCAAAATTATTTGGATGAATATGTTTATGTGTAATTTTAACCAAAGATTTAAATAATGTATTTTTATTATCTATTTCATATGTTTTAGAAATATCTTGCCAAGAAATTGCATTTCCATTGATAAAAATGTTTTGTTTCATAACGCAGTGTGTGTGTGTGTGTGTGTGTGTGTGAGTGTGTGTGTGTGTGTGTGTATGGTTGCGTGTGAGTGAGTGTGTGTGTGTGTGCGTGTATGGTTGCGTGTGAGCGTGTGTGTGCGTGTGTGTGTCTGCGCGCGTGTGTTTGTGCGCGCGCGTGTGTGTGTGCGTGTGTGTGTGTGTGCGTGTGTGTGTGTATGCGTGTGTGTGTGTATGCGGGTGTGTGTGTGTGTGTGTGTGTGTGTGTGTGCGTGTGTGTGTGTGCATGTGTGTGCGTGTGTGCGTGTGTTTATGTGTGAATGTGTGTGTGTGTGTGTGCGTGTGCGTGTGCGTGTGCGTGTGCGTGTGCGTGTGCGTGTGCGTGTGCGTGTGCGTGTGCGTGTGCGTGTGCGTGTGCGTGTGCGTGTGCGTGTGCGTGTGCGTGTGCGTGTGCGTGTGCGTGTGCGTGTGCGTGTGCGTGTGCGTGTGCGTGTGCGTGTGTATGTGTGGGCGTGTGTGTGCGCGTGTGCGTGCGTGCGTGCGCGTGTGCGTTCGTGCGTGTGTGCGTGTGCGTGCGTTTGCGTGCGTGTGCGTGCGTGTGCGTGCGTGTGCGTGCGTGTGCGTGCGTGTGCGTGCGTGTGCGTGCGTTTGCGTGCGTGTGCGTGCGTGTGCGTGCGTGTGAGTGCGTGTGCGTGTGTGTGCGTGCGTGCGTGTGCTTGCGTGTGCGTGCGTGTGCGTGTGTGTATGTGCGTGTGCCTGTATGTGCGTGTGCCTGTATGTGCGTGTGCCTGTATGTGCGTATGCCTGTATGTGCGTGTGCCTGTATGTGCGTATGCCTGTATGTGCGTGTGCCTATATGTGCGTGTGCCTGTATGTGCATGTGCCTGTATATGCGTATGCCTGTATGTGCGTATGCCTGTATGTGCGCGTGCCTGTATGTGCACGTGCCTGTATGTGCGCGTGCCTGTATGTGTGCGTGTGCGTGCCTGTGCGTGTGCGCGTGTGGGTGTGGGCATGGGTGTGGCAATTTCTGCAATTACTCAAAAATGGTTACATTTACAGAAAAATTGCATGAGCAAAAATTAAAGGTATTTCTATTTAGCATAACTTTTTTTTGAATATATTTTCCAAAAAGAGTACTGTTTTCAAAATAAATTTTTGCTTATTATATATATTTTTACATAAATCGTATCATCTGCGCCCATCAATTGTTTAACAAAATAGACTTAAATAATTTGAAGTTTGACATTTTATATTTATTCTAAGAAATATATTTACTGTAAAAGCGTTCTAAAGGTTAGAACAAAAATTATAAATTTGAAAAATAATGTAACTACGATATGGTTTAACCCATATGCGTATAAAAAAGTTCGGTGCATGACACTGCAGATGTTTCTATATAAAATTTGTACATAATACCTTTTGGTTTCACTTTTAAAACACAAATGCGATGAGTAAAGAAGAAGGTACACATACAAGATCACAATCTCGCAGTATTACGAAATAAAAACAAATTAATTGTAACTGCGGGAATCCCATAACACTGCAGAGCGAACACTGAAGAAACCGTAAGTTCTGCCGATAGATTGTATTTCCCGACAGTGATTGAAATATTTTAATTCAGCATCACACTTTACACCCGATAATATTCGAATATTCCCAGTTTTCGGACACTTATGGGCGCCTCAGGAAGTTTCCGGGAATTTTCCCTTTTTGAGGCAGTTTCCCACGAGGAATATTCCCGATGGCACATTGCTACTAATAAGTATTAGTTCTATGAACTATTTCCCAGAAAACAAAACATCAAATTTGTACACTCTATTACAAAGAAATATCAAGCTTAGTGGGGATGAGTGAGAGATTGCTGTATCAGAAGTGCAATATCCATCGACTTTCTCTACCGTTAGCGAAAGTTCGAATCACGAGTTTATGTCAAAACTTAAAAAAGAAAATGAAAAGAAAAAAACTCCACCGCTAGGCACTGTTAATGCAAAGGTATATGATGAAATTGTAGAGAGTGGAAATTATGTATCGGTTTTTGATATCTTGAAGACGTTAAACGAAAGTGATATTCTTCGGAGAAATTAAATACAGTTCTTACTTAATTTGAACTTGAAAAGAATTCATGCTTCATATATCGTCGACAAATTTTATTCTATTAAACTTTCGCCAAGAATAATGCAGAAGTTGGGATACGACCCGTCCGATGATATTACTAGTGAATCAATTGCAAAAAACTCTCACAATATTTTGATGGGAATACCTTCGCAACTCTTCATTTACTGTGATTTGATTGAACCGCAATTTGCAGGCAATGTCGTGGTTAATAGGAAACGTAAGCGTAGATATTCAAAATTATGTATATGGAGGAAATAAATCAGTTATTTATACCAAACCACACTATGTTCCTTTCTTGAGAACAGAGTTTGATCGAATTGGAATTGATATAAGGATAGACATGGGTAGTGCAGCATCATTTGAAACGGGCACACTGTGTGTGATACTTCACTTTCGACGACGTAAATAAAATAAAAATGAGTGGCTGTCCATATCAAAATTATAATAACCACCAAGCAGGTTCTGGTATAGCAACAGTTGTATACAAAGGGGCCACCTTCCAGAGAGGACACGGTGTGGGAAGTTTCTTCAGTGGTTTATTCAGACGAATTATGCCGCTGATAAAAAATGGGGTGGGGGCTGTTGGACGGGAAGCAGTTAGTAATGGAATAAATTTTCTCGGAGATCTTAATGAAAATCGTCCGGTTAAAGAAGCGTTTCAGAATCGTTTAACCGAAGCAAAGAGTAACTTGAAACGCAAATCTGTAGATAAAATGGATACACATCTTTTCGGTGCAGGACGTATAAAGAAGCGAATGAAAAAAAAAACGTCTTCATTCGCGACCATCACTCAGTCGTGTTAAGACTAAATATAAAACTCGCCTTATTTTTAATTAAAAATGGCTTTTTTACATACTCGGACTTGTGAATTTGTCAAGTCTGAATTAGACATCTTCGCATTGCCTCCGACGCAAACCAGCATAGAATTTGGACAATGGATTAACTATAAACCTTTATCTTCACTCACCCATATAATTTGTTATACCTGGACATGGTGATCAGTACATAGATTTGTCACTAACAATGTTGTATCTAAACGCGAAAATAATGAAAAACTAACATGAAGATCTAACAGACAAAAATATAGTGGCACCCGTGAATAATTGGATGCATTCGTTATTCAGCCAGGTAGATGTATATCTCAATCAAAAACTTGTATCACCGGCCAGCAATACGTATGCATATCGTTCATATATAGAAACTCTACTCAATTATGGTCAGAAATCTGAAAAATCGCATCCTACATAGAGTTTATGGTATATTGATTGTGCTGCAAAAATGGATGAGAAAGCGCATAATAAGGGCTTTGAAAAACGTAAATAATTTGCTGCAAAAAGTAAAAATATTGACATGTTGGGACATTTACTTGTTGATTTATTTAATCAAGAAAAGTTTCTAATTAACGGCGTAGAAATGAGAGTTAGACTCGTACGTTCAAGAAAAAGTTTTTATCTTATTTCCGACACGGCCAATTATAAGGTTCAAATAAATTAAGCAACACGTTTGGTGCGGCGTATGAACATAAACCTCAGCGTATTACTAGCCCACAATAAAACGACTGTCTCATAAAGTGAACCATCCATGTGCAATCATCGTTAATACCGATCCAGATACCCTACCTGGATCGCACTGGGTCGCTATTTTCATCGATCGCGAAGGAAGAGAAGTGTATTTTGACAGTTATGGAAGACCGCCTCGATATGTGCATCATTTGAATTTTATGAGGAGAAACACACAAATCTGGACGTATAATTCAATTTTATTGCAAGACTTGTATTCCCACTGTATGCGGACAATACTGTGTATTATTTAAAATAAAAGGACATACACTTAAGGAATTCGTGAAATTGTTTAAATTTTGCAATAATTATAAGTTGAAAATGATAGGTATGCTAAGGGATTATTCGAATGCTATTTCACTGTAAACTGTTATAAAAATTTGTGAATTTACCGTAAGTGTATCAATAATATACGTTAAATATGTTTAATAAACTTTTATTATTAATATATTGTTACACTAATTTTATTTAAATTAACATCTCTCCTCTTTTATTGTTACAAAATAATAAACAAACTCCTGTTTATATACACCTTACGATAGAAAAATACAGGTATAACAATCCGCATGTAAACTATTTTACAACCCGCTCGCTCCGCCTCACACTTATATCTCCTCGCCCGCTGCTGTTTTTCTCTCTGATATCTTCTCTCTTCACGCCCCAATCGCCCGTTCACCCGATGGCACATCCCTCTAAACAACTCGGCAAAATTCTTCACGAATTTTCGGAAGTAGCTTGCCAACTCTACAAATTGTCTTATGCTATGTACACTTGTTGGAGTAGGAAATTCCATAACCGCCTTAATTTTCATGGTTGCTGGTCGTATGCCATCGGAAGAAATCTCATGACCTAAATAGTTTAAATCCTTCTGTAAAAAACTACATTTTGTTGAATTCAATTTCAGCCCCTCCTGTTTGATTAACGTTAGAACTCGTTCCAGTTTCACCAAACCTTCGTCAATTGTTACCGATGGTATGAGAATGTCGTCCATGTATGCCAAAACAGTGTTGTAAACCACGCAACATTTTGTTTACAATACGCTGAAATACCGCCGGTGCATTCGCTAAACCGAAAGGAACTCTGACATATTCGTATTGTAAATCCGGAGATATGAACGCTGTTTTTGCAATTGAACCTGGATGCATTGGCACCTGATGATAACCCTGAGCCAATCCAGCGTAGTAAAGTAGAAGCTGCCCAACAGCTTGTCCAGTTGATCACTGATAAGTGGCAGTGGATACTGTAACGTCGTTTCGTACGCGTTTACTGGCTTTCCGCACGCTGCGGTAATTTTTGCTCGGGCGCCAATCAGAAGGAGGGGGGGAGAACTTTGAGACGGTATTTGGGGAAGGAGTAAGGGAAGGGGCGGAGACGGTGCGTGCGGGTCCGGGATAGCTCGGTGGAGGTTATGTCCAGGTTCCGTGTAATCAGTGACTAACTTCTGTTTTTAAACGGTATTTATTTTCGGTAAAAACACAGGGTACAACTTAATACACCCTATCGGAGACGGTGTTGTGGATGCTAAAACGTTGATGAGACACCTAGAGGGAGGTAGCATAAGTTCTACCTTCGGTGGCAACACCTGCGGTATTATAACAAGAAACTACGAGGTAATCCCTTGGCGGAAACGCCGGCAAGACACCTGGAGAACAGTTAAATAGTGTTTACCCTCGGTGGACACACCTGCAGGTACTATAATAAGAAACTACTAGGTAATCCCTTGGCGGACACGCCGGCAGGATACCTGGAGAACAGTTACACAGTGGTTACCCTCGGTGGACACACCTGCAGGTACTATAATAAGAAACTACTAGGTAATCCCTTGGCGGACACGCCGGCAGGATACCTGGAGAACAGTTACACAGTGGTTACCCTCGGTGGACGCACCTGCAGGTACTATAATAAGAAACTACTAGGTGATCTCTTGGCGGACACGCCGGCAGGATACCTGGAGAACAGTTAGACAGAGTTTTACCCTCGGTGGACACACCTGCAGGTACTATAATAGAAACTACTAGGTAATCCCTTGGCGGACACGTCGGCAGGATACCTGGAGAACAGATAGACAGAGTTTTACCCTCGGTGGACACACCTGCAGGTACTATAATAGAAACTACTAGGTAATCTCTTGGCGGACACGCCGGCGAGATACCTGGAGAACAGTTAGACAGAGTTTTACCCTCGGTGGACACACCTGCAGGTACTACAGTAAGACTACTAGGTGATCTCTTGGCGGACACGCCGGCGAGATACCTTAAGAACGGTTAAACCCAGCAATGCAAATAAATACGGTAGTTAGTTTGTCTCACCACGTGTGTTTCGGCATCGGTATCGAGATATGAACGGAGATACGGTGTGTTAATAATACGGTCCTTTAGCCAGAGCTATCGGTGATCGACTGTGTTTTGATAAGAGATGTAGGCCCTTTTTATATCAATCGGGGTATAGGTGAATACATGAGTAAAACAAAGATAAAAATACTATCCAAGCCGATTTTTGGTTTTGACTAGATAACGGACAGAAAATATCGGCAGAGACTAGTATTTTTGGTCGATGACCTGACTTTAACAATTCAAAAAAAACAAAAATGCATCGGCCGGGCTCGAACCACCGACCCATTTTTTTTCATTTTCATTTTCAATAATCTTTATTATTTTAATTTTAGTTACATTATATTTAAAATAATAATGTTTGGGCAACATGGTTGGTTTTGTCAGAGCTCCTACTCACAGGGGGATTGTATATCTGTGTTTGTGTGTTATTGCGTTGTGTGCTTTAATACGTTGTGTTATTGTTTTCTGTTACAAGTTATGTTTTCTTTTACGATGTGTTAGGATTGTGTTTATGGGAAAGGGGGGACAAAAACCCATTTAACTTCACATGAAGTTTTTATTAAAACTTAAAACTAGCCTAACTAAATTAAAAATTAACATTTACATTGTTGTGCGTGAGATATGTTTTGTTTTGTGTAGTGTTGTGTCGCGTTGTGTGGGTGTCAGGTGTTCTGCTCATGGAACACCTCTAGGAATATGGGTAGGTTTTGGTAGGGTAACTTGTGTATGAGTTTACGTGTGGTGTTGTTGTCGCGTATACGTGTGATGTTTTTTATTAGTGTGTTTTTATAAAATTTCTGTGTTATGTCTTGAATGTATTCTCTCATGTATGGTATGTTGGTGTCTTCGTGAAGTTGTGTAGTGCGGGTGTACCTTCCAGAGCTGGTCGCCATTCGTAAGCATTTATTTTGGAGGCGTTGCAATTGTAGTATGGTGGTGTTCGCTGCGTTACACCGAACCGGGGCTGCGTACATGATGATGGGACGGATGATGGCTGTGTAAATGAGGATTTTGTTTTTTGTGGATAGGGAACTGTTCTTAACTAGGAGAGGGTAGAGGTTGCTGATGACGGCGCGTGCTTTGTTTGATGCATGTGTGATGTGTGGGCCGTGTTTTAGTGTTCTGTGTAGCTGTATTCCTAGGTATTTTACTGTGTTTGTGGGTGTGATTTTTTGATTGTGTATTACAAGTGGTGTGACTATTCTGTTGTTTGTGAATTTACGTGTGAAGACTATGGTTTCGGTTTTGTTGGCGTTTATGTTTATTTTCCATTTCTCCCAGTATTTTTCTAGAATGTTTATGTGTATTTGTATTTGTTTAGTGGCTACTTGGGCGTTGAATGAGTGTGCGTATATAGCGGTGTCGTCGGCGTATTGTGCTGTGTGTGTATTTGGGAACGTGGGGATGTAGCTAATGAAGAGGTTGAACAATTTGGGGCCAAGGACGCTGCCTTGTGGGATTCCTGCTACAATAGGTTTAGGGTTAGATAGGGAGTTGTTAATTTTGGTGCGAAATGATCGGTTTGTGAGGTATGAGTATAAAAGTTTGGTTAAAGTGGGAGGGAATCGGAAGGATATAAGTTTGGCCATGAGCCCTACTGTCCAGACCGTGTCGAAGGCTTTTCCAATGTCCAGTAGGGTCATGACCGTTACTTTGTTTTGGTTGAATTGGGTCGCGATATCGGTTGCAATCCTGCACACCTGATGCACCGTGCAATGTCTAGCTCGGAAGCCAAACTGGTGATCAGGGGTGAGTTTTTGTCCTGTGTCGATATCGTCGACCCGGGAGAGGATGATGACCTGACTTTAACAATTCAAAAAAATCAAAAATGCATCGGCCGGGCTCGAACCACCGACCCACAGAGCCGTAGTCGACTATGCTGCCGCGCCGCTACGGCTTACTTATAATATAACATACATCTTAACATATTAATAACGAGGGTTTTAACATCGGAAAAACATACTTCGTTACACCCTCCTCGTACTTCGGCAAAACAAAAAAACAGTATCATGTATCCCTCAAAATTATATAATATATAAAAAAACCATAAAGAAAAAAAAAATAAACTTAACAAAAAAACAGCCAAAGAAAAATAAACTCAAAAAGATCAAATTTAAACAAAAAAAAAGTCTCTCAGCCCCTTGGCTCCCCAGTCACTACCGTTACATATTTGACACCCCACTTATGAATGTTGGTTTAAAATTATT
>CALUEK010000518.1:0-17165 GCA_944039245.1 Nebria salina | reverse complement strand
AAATAACTAAATAACTAAATAACTAAATAACTAAATAACTAAATAACTAAATAACTAAATAACTAAATAACTAAATAACTAAATAACTAAATAACTAAATAACTAAAATAACTAAATAACTAAATAACTAAATAACTAAATAACTAAATAACTAAATAACTAAATAACTAAATAACTAAATAACTAAATAAACTAAATAACTAAATAACTAAATAACTAAATAACTAAATAACTAAATAACTAAATAACTAAATAACTAAATAACTAAATAAACTAAATAACTAAATAACTAAATAACTAAATAACTAAATAACTAAATAACTAAATAACTAAATAACTAAATAACTAAATAACTAAATAACTAAATAACTAAATAACTAAATAACTAAATAACTAAATAACTAAATAACTAAATAACTAAATAACTAAATAACTAAATAACTAAATAACTAAATAACTAAATAACTAAATAACTAAATAACTAAATAACTAAATAACTAAATAACTAAATAACTAAAATAACTAAATAACTAAATAACTAAATAACTAAATAACCAAATAACTAATAACTAAATAACTAAATAACTAAATAACTAATAACTAAATAACTAAATAACTAAATAACTAAATAACTAAATAACTAAATAACTAAATAACTAAATAACTAAATAACTAAATAACTAAATAACTAAATAACTAAATAACTAACAATAACTAAATAACTAAATAACAATAACTAAATAACTAAATAACTAAATAACTAAATAACTAAATAACTAAATAACTAAATAACTAAATAACTAAATAACTAAATAACTAAATAACTAAATAACTAAATAATAATAACTAAATAACTAAATAACTAAATAACTAAATAACTAAATAACTAAATAACTAAATAACTAAATAACTAAATAACTAAATAACTAAATAACTAAATAACTAAATAACTAAATAACTAAATAACTAAATAACTAAATACTAAATAACTAAATAACTAAATAACTAAATAACTAAATAACTAAATAACTAAATAACTAAATAACTAAATAACTAAATACTAAATAACTAAATAACTAAATAACTAAATAACTAAATAACTAAATAACTAAATAACTAAATAACTAAATAACTAAATAACTAAATAACTAAATAACTAAATAAACTAAATAACTAAATAACTAAATAACTAAATAACTAAATAACTAAATAACTAAATAACTAAATAACTAAATAACTAAATAACTAAATAACTAAATAACTAAATAACTAAATAACTAAATAACTAAATAACTAAATAACTAAATAACCTAAATAACTAAATAACTAAATAACTAAATAACTAAATAACTAAATAACTAAATAACTAAATAACTAAATACAAATAACTAAATAACTAAATAACTAAATAACTAAATAACTAAATAACTAAATAACTAAATAACTAAATAACTAAATAACTAAATAACTACAATAACTAAATAACCTAAAAACTAAATAACTAAATAACTAAATAACTAAATAACTAAATAACTAAATAACTAAATAACTAAATAACTAAATAACTAAATAACTAAATAACTAAATAACTAAATAACTAAATAACTAAATAACTAAATAACTAAATAACTAAATAACTAAATAACTAAATAACTAAATAACTAAATAACTAAATAACTACACTAACTAAATAACTAAATAACTAAATAACTAAATAACTAAATAACTAAATAACTAAATAACTAAAAAACAAAATAACTAAATAACTAAATAACTAAATAACTAAATAACTAAATAACTACAATAACTAAATACACTAAATAACTAAATAACTAAATAACTAAATAACTAAATAACTAAATAACTAAATAACTAAATAACTAAATAACTAAATAACTAAATAACTAAATAACTAAATAACTAAATAACTAAATAACTAAATAACTAAATAACTAAATAACTAAATAACTAAATAACTACATACTAAATAACTAAATAACTAAATAACTAAATAACTAAATAACTAAATAACTAAATAACTAAATAACTAAATAACAAATAACTAAATAACTAAATAACTAAATAACTAAATAACTAAATAACTAAATAACTAAATAACTAAATAACTAAACTAACTAAATAACTAAATAACTAAATAACTAAATAACTAAATAACTAAACTAACTAAACTAAATAACTAAATAACTAAATAACTAAATAACTAAATAACTAAATAACTAAATAACTAAATAACTAAATAACTAAATAACTAAATAACTAAATAACTAAATAACTAAATACTAAATAACTAAATAACTAAATAACTAAATAACTAAATAACTAAATAACTAAATAACTAAATAACTAAATAACTAAATAACTAAATAACTAAATAACTAAATAACTAAATAACTAAATAACTAAATAACTAAATAACTAAATAACTAAATAACTAAATAACTAAATAACTAAATAACTAAATAACTAAATAACTAAATAACTAAATAACTAAATAACTAAATAACTAAATAACTAAATAACTACAATAACTAAATAACTAAACTAACAAAAAAACTAAATAACTAAATAACTAAATAACTAAATAACTAAATAACTAAATAACTAAATAACTAAATAACTAAATAACTAAATAACTAAATAACTAAATAACTAAATAACTAAATAACTAACTAAATAACTAAATAACTAAATAACTAAATAACTAAATAACTAAATAACTAAATAACTAAATAACTAAATAACTAAATAACTAAATAACTAAATAACTAAATAACTAAATACAAATAACTAAATAACTAAATAACTAAAAATAACTAAATAACTAAAACTAACTAAATAACTAAATACACTAAATAACTAAATAACTAAATAACTAAATAACTAAATAACTAAATAACTAAATAAACTAAATAACTAAATAACTAAATAACTAAATAACTAAATAACTAAATACAAACTAAATAACTAAATAACTAAATAACTAAATAACTAAATAACTAAATAACTAAATAACTAAATAACTAAATAACTAAATAACTAAATAACTAAATAACTAATAACTAAATAACTAAATAACTAAATAACTAAATAACTAAATAACTAAATAACTAATAACTAAATAACTAAATAACTAAATAACTAAATAAACTAAATAACTAAATAACTAAATAACTAAATAACTAAATAACTAAATAAACTACTAATAACTAAATAACTAAATAACTAAATAACTAAATAACTAAATAACTAAATAACTAAATAACTAAATAACTAAATAACTAAATAACTAAATAACTAAATAACTAAATAACTAATAACTAACTAAATAACTAAATAACTAAATAACTAAATAACTAAATAACTAAATAACTAAATAACTAAATAACTAAATAACTAATAACTAAATAACTAAATAACTAAATAACTAAATAACTAAATAACTAAATAACTAAATAACTAAATAACTAAATAATAACTAAATAACTAATAACTAAATAACTAAATAACTAAATAACTAAATAACTAAATAACTAAATAACTAAATAACTAAATAACTAAATAACTAAATAACTAAATAACTAAATAACTAAATAACTAAATAACTAAATAACTAAATAACTAAATAACTAAATAACTAAATAACTAAATAACTAAATAACTAAATAACTAAAAAACTAAATAACTAAATAACTAAATAACTAAATAACTAAATAACTAAATAACTAAATAACTAAAAACTAAATAACTAAATAACTAAATAACTAAATAACTAAATAACTAAATAACTAAATAACTAAATAACTAAATAACTAAATAACTAAAATAACTAAATAACTAAATAACTAAATAACTAAATAACTAAAACTAATAACTAAATAACTAAATACTAATAACTAAATAACTAATACCTAAATAACTAAATAACTAAATAACTAAATAACTAAATAACTAAATAACTAATAACTAAATAACTAAATAACTAAATAACTAAATAACTAAATAACTAAATAACTAAATAACTAAATAACTAAATAACTAAATAACTAAATAAACTAAATAACTAAATAACTAAATAACTAAATAACTAAATAACTAAATAACTAAATAACTAAATAACTAAATAACTAAATAACTAAATAACTAAATAACTAAATAACTAAATAACTAAATAACTATTAACTAATAACTAAATAACTAAATAACTAAATAACTAAATAACTAAATAACTAAATAACTAAATAACTAAATAACTAAATAACTAAATAACTAAATAACTAAATAACTAAATAACTAAATACTAATAACTAAATAACTAAATAACTAAATAACTAAATAACTAAATAACTAAATAACTAAATAACTAAATAACTAAATAACTAAATAACTAAATAACTAAATAACTAAATAACTAAATAACTAAATAACTAAATAACTAAATAACTAACTAACTAAATAACTAAATAACTAAATAACTAAATAACTAAATAACTAAATAACTAACTAAATAAATAACTAAATAACTAACTAACTAAATAACTAACTAAATAACTAAATAACTAAATAACTAAATAACTAAATAACTAAATAACATAACATAACTTAACAAATAACTAAATAACTAAATAACTAAATAACTAAATAACTAAATAACTAAATAACTAAATAACTAAATAACTAAATAACTAAATAACTAAATAACTAAATAACTAAATAACTAAATAACTAAATAACTAAATAACTAAATAACTAAATAACTAAATAACTAAATAACTAAATAACTAAATAACTAACTAAATAACTAAATAACTAAATAACTAAATAACTAATAACTAATAACTAAATAACTAAATAACTAAATAACTAAATAACTAAATAACTAAATAACTAAATAACTAAATAACTAAATAACTAAATAACTAAATAACTAAATAACTAAATAACTAAATAACTAAATACTAAATAACTAAATAACTAAATACTAAATAACTAAATAACTAAATAACTAAATAACTAAATAACTAAATAACTAAATAACTAAATAACTAAATAACTAAATAACTAAATAACTAAATAACTAAATAACTAATAACTAAATAACTAAAATAACTAAATAACTAAATAACTAAATAACTAAATAACTAAAAACTAAATAACTAAATAACTAAATAACTAAATAACTAAATAACTAAATAACTAAATAACTAAATAACTAAATAACTAAATAACTAAATAACTAAATAACTAAATAACTAAAATAACTAAATAACTAAATAACTAAATAACTAAATAACTAAATAACTAAATAACTAAATAACTAATAAACTAAATAACTAAATAACTAAATAACTAAATAACTAAATAACTAAATAACTAAATAACTAAATAACTAAATAACTAAATAACTAAATAACTAAAACTAAATAACTAAATAACTAAATAACTAAATAACTAATAACTAAATAACTAAATAACTAAATAACTAAATAACTAAATAACTAAATAACTAAATAACTAAATAACTAAATAACTAAATAACTAAATAACTAAATAACTAAATAACTAAATAACTAAATAACTAAATAACTAAATACTAAAAACTAAATAACTAAACTAACTAAATAACTAAATAACTAAATAACTAAATAACTAAATAACTAAATAACTAAATAACTAAATAACTAAATAACTAAATAACTAAATAACTAAATAACTAAATAACTAAATAACTAAATAACTAAATAACTAAATAACTAAATAACTAAATAACTAAATAACTAAATAACTACAAAATAACTAAATAACTAAATAACTAAATAACTAAATAACTAAATAACTAAATAACTAAATAACTAAATAACTAAATAACTAAATAACTAAATAACTAAATAACTAAATAACTAAATAACTAAATAACTAAATAACTAAATAACTAAATAAACTAAATAACTAAATAACTAAATAACTAAATAACTAAATAACTAAATAACTAAATAACTAAAAAACTAAATAACTAAATAACTAAATAACTAAATAACTAAATAATAATAACTAAATAACTAAATAACTAAATAACTAAATAACTAAATAACTAAATAACTAAATAACTAAATAACTAAATAACTAAATAACTAAATAACTAAATAACTAAACTAACTAAATAACTAAATAACTAAATAACTAAATAACTAAATAACTAAATAACTAAATAACTAAATAACTAAATAACTAAATAACTAAACTAAATAACTAAATAACTAATAACTAAATAACTAAATAACTAAATAACTAAATAACTAAATAACTAAATAACTAAATAACTAAATAACTAAATAACTAAATAACTAAATAACTAAATAACTAAATAACTAAATAACTAAATAACTAAATAACTAAATAACAAAACTAAATAACTAAATAACTAAATAACTAAATAACTAAATAACTAAACTAACTAAATAACTAAATAACTAAATAACTAAATAAACTAAATAACTAAATAACTAATAACTAAATAACTAAATAACTAAATAACTAAATAACTAAATAACTAAATAACTAAATAACTAAATAACTAAATAACTAAATAACTAAATAACTAAATAACAAAATAACTAAATAACTAAATAACTAAATAACTAAATAACTAAATAACTAAAATAAACTAAATAACTAAATAACTAAATAACTAAATAACTAAATAACTAAATAACTAAATAACTAAATAACTAAATAACTAAATAACTAAATAACTAAATAACTAAATAACTAAATAACTAATACTAACTAAACTAACTAAACTAACTAAAATAACTAAATAACTAAATAACTAAATAACTAAATAACTAAATAACTAAATAACTAAATAACTAAATAACTAAATAACTAAATAACTAAATAACTAAATAACTAAATAACTAATAACTAAATAACTAAATAACTAAATAACTAATAACTAACTAAATACTAAATAACTAAATAACTAAATAACTAAATAACTAAATAACTAAATAACTAAATAACTAAATAACTAAATAACTAACTAACAATAACTAAATAACTAAATAACTAAATAACTAAATAACTAAATAACTAAATAACTAAATAACTAAATAACTAAATAACTAAATAACTAAATAACTAAATAACTAAATAACTAAATAACAAATAACTAAATAACTAAATAACTAAATAACTAATAACTAAATAACTAAATAACTAAATAACTAAATAACTAAATAACTAATAACTAAATAACTAAATAACTAAATAACTAAATAACTAAATAACTAAATAACTAAATAACTAAATAACTAATAACTAAATAACTAAATAACTAAATAACTAAATAACTAAATAACTAAATAACTAAATAACTAAATAACTAAATAACTAAATAACTAAATAACTAAAACTAAACTAAATAACTAAATAACTAAATAACTAAATAACTAAATAACTAAATAACTAAATAACTAAATAACTAAATAACTAAATAACTAAATAACTAAATAACTAAATAACTAAATAACTAAATAACTAAATAACTAAATAACTAAATAACTAAATAACTAAATAACTAAATAACTAAATAACTAAATAACTAAATAACTAAATAACTAAATAACTAAATAACTAAATAACTAAATAACTAAATAACTAATAACTAAATAACTAAATAACTAAATAACTAAATAACTAAATAACTAACTAAATAACTAAATAACTAAATAACTAAATAACTAAATAACTAAATAACTAAATAACTAAATAACTAAATAACTAAATAACTAAATAACTAAATAACTAAATAACTAAATAACTAAATAACTAAATAACTAAATAACTAAATAACTAAATAACTAAATAACTAAATAACTAAATAACTAAATAACTAAATAACTAAATAACTAAATAACTAAATAACTAAATAACTAAATAACTAAATAACTAAATAACTAAATAACTAAATAACTAAATAACTAAATAACTAAATAACTAAATAACTAAATAACTAAATAACTAAATAACTAAATAACTAAATAACTAAATAACTAAATAACTAAATAACTAAATAACTAAATAACTAAATAACTAAATAACTAAATAACTAAATAACTAAATAACTAAATAACTAAATAACTAAATAACTAAATAACTAAATAACTAAATAACTAAATAACTAAATAACTAAATAACTAAATAACTAAATAACTAACAAACTAAATAACTAATACAATAACTAAATAACTAATAACTAAATAACTAAATAACTAAAATAACTAAATAACTAAATAACTAAATAACTAAATAACTAAATAACTAAATAACTAAATAACTAAATAACTAAATAACTAAATAACTAAATAACTAATAACTAAATAACTAAATAACTAAATAACTAAATAACTAAATAACTAAATAACTAAATAACTAAATAACTAAAATAACTAAATAACTAAATAACTAAATAACTAAATAACTAAATAACTAAATAACTAAATAACTAAATAACTAAATAACTAAATAACTAAATAACTAAATAACTAAATAACTAAATAACTAAATAACTAAATAACTAAATAACTAAATAACTAAATAACTAAATAACTAAATAACTAAATAACTAAATAACTAAATAACTAAATAACTAAATAACTAAATAACTAAATAACTAAATAACTAAATAACTAAATAACTAAATAACTAAATAACTAAATAACTAAATAACTAAATAACTAAATAACTAAATAACTAAATAACTAAATAACTAAATAACTAAATAACTAAATAACTAAATAACTAAATAACTAAATAACTAAATAACTAAATAACTAAATAACTAAATAACTAAATAACTAAATAACTAAATAACTAAATAACTAAATAACTAAATAACTAAATAACTAAATAACTAAATAACTAAATAACTAAATAACTAAATAACTAAATAACTAAATAACTAAATAACTAAATAACTAAATAACTAAATAACTAAATAACTAAATAACTAAATAACTAAATAACTAAATAACTAAATAACTAAATAACTAAATAACTAAATAACTAAATAACTAAATAACTAAATAACTAAATAACTAAATAACTAAATAACTAAATAACTAAATAACTAAATAACTAAATAACTAAATAACTAAATAACTAAATAACTAAATAACTAAATAACTAAATAACTAAATAACTAAATAACTAAATAACTAAATAACTAAATAACTAAATAACTAAATAACTAAATAACTAAATAACTAAATAACTAAATAACTAAATAACTAAATAACTAAATAACTAAATAACTAAATAACTAAATAACTAAATAACTAAATAACTAAATAACTAAATAACTAAATAACTAAATAACTAAATAACTAAATAACTAAATAACTAAATAACTAAATAACTAAATAACTAAATAACTAAATAACTAAATAACTAAATAACTAAATAACTAAATAACTAAATAACTAAATAACTAAATAACTAAATAACTAAATAACTAAATAACTAAATAACTAAATAACTAAATAACTAAATAACTAAATAACTAAATAACTAAATAACTAAATAACTAAATAACTAAATAACTAAATAACTAAATAACTAAATAACTAAATAACTAAATAACTAAATAACTAAATAACTAAATAACTAAATAACTAAATAACTAAATAACTAAATAACTAAATAACTAAATAACTAAATAACTAAATAACTAAATAACTAAATAACTAAATAACTAAATAACTAAATAACTAAATAACTAAATAACTAAATAACTAAATAACTAAATAACTAAATAACTAAATAACTAAATAACTAAATAACTAAATAACTAAATAACTAAATAACTAAATAACTAAATAACTAAATAACTAAATAACTAAATAACTAAATAACTAAATAACTAAATAACTAAATAACTAAATAACTAAATAACTAAATAACTAAATAACTAAATAACTAAATAACTAAATAACTAAATAACTAAATAACTAAATAACTAAATAACTAAATAACTAAATAACTAAATAACTAAATAACTAAATAACTAAATAACTAAATAACTAAATAACTAAATAACTAAATAACTAAATAACTAAATAACTAAATAACTAAATAACTAAATAACTAAATAACTAAATAACTAAATAACTAAATAACTAAATAACTAAATAACTAAATAACTAAATAACTAAATAACTAAATAACTAAATAACTAAATAACTAAATAACTAAATAACTAAATAACTAAATAACTAAATAACTAAATAACTAAATAACTAAATAACTAAATAACTAAATAACTAAATAACTAAATAACTAAATAACTAAATAACTAAATAACTAAATAACTAAATAACTAAATAACTAAATAACTAAATAACTAAATAACTAAATAACTAAATAACTAAATAACTAAATAACTAAATAACTAAATAACTAAATAACTAAATAACTAAATAACTAAATAACTAAATAACTAAATAACTAAATAACTAAATAACTAAATAACTAAATAACTAAATAACTAAATAACTAAATAACTAAATAACTAAATAACTAAATAACTAAATAACTAAATAACTAAATAACTAAATAACTAAATAACTAAATAACTAAATAACTAAATAACTAAATAACTAAATAACTAAATAACTAAATAACTAAATAACTAAATAACTAAATAACTAAATAACTAAATAACTAAATAACTAAATAACTAAATAACTAAATAACTAAATAACTAAATAACTAAATAACTAAATAACTAAATAACTAAATAACTAAATAACTAAATAACTAAATAACTAAATAACTAAATAACTAAATAACTAAATAACTAAATAACTAAATAACTAAATAACTAAATAACTAAATAACTAAATAACTAAATAACTAAATAACTAAATAACTAAATAACTAAATAACTAAATAACTAAATAACTAAATAACTAAATAACTAAATAACTAAATAACTAAATAACTAAATAACTAAATAACTAAATAACTAAATAACTAAATAACTAAATAACTAAATAACTAAATAACTAAATAACTAAATAACTAAATAACTAAATAACTAAATAACTAAATAACTAAATAACTAAATAACTAAATAACTAAATAACTAAATAACTAAATAACTAAATAACTAAATAACTAAATAACTAAATAACTAAATAACTAAATAACTAAATAACTAAATAACTAAATAACTAAATAACTAAATAACTAAATAACTAAATAACTAAATAACTAAATAACTAAATAACTAAATAACTAAATAACTAAATAACTAAATAACTAAATAACTAAATAACTAAATAACTAAATAACTAAATAACTAAATAACTAAATAACTAAATAACTAAATAACTAAATAACTAAATAACTAAATAACTAAATAACTAAATAACTAAATAACTAAATAACTAAATAACTAAATAACTAAATAACTAAATAACTAAATAACTAAATAACTAAATAACTAAATAACTAAATAACTAAATAACTAAATAACTAAATAACTAAATAACTAAATAACTAAATAACTAAATAACTAAATAACTAAATAACTAAATAACTAAATAACTAAATAACTAAATAACTAAATAACTAAATAACTAAATAACTAAATAACTAAATAACTAAATAACTAAATAACTAAATAACTAAATAACTAAATAACTAAATAACTAAATAACTAAATAACTAAATAACTAAATAACTAAATAACTAAATAACTAAATAACTAAATAACTAAATAACTAAATAACTAAATAACTAAATAACTAAATAACTAAATAACTAAATAACTAAATAACTAAATAACTAAATAACTAAATAACTAAATAACTAAATAACTAAATAACTAAATAACTAAATAACTAAATAACTAAATAACTAAATAACTAAATAACTAAATAACTAAATAACTAAATAACTAAATAACTAAATAACTAAATAACTAAATAACTAAATAACTAAATAACTAAATAACTAAATAACTAAATAACTAAATAACTAAATAACTAAATAACTAAATAACTAAATAACTAAATAACTAAATAACTAAATAACTAAATAACTAAATAACTAAATAACTAAATAACTAAATAACTAAATAACTAAATAACTAAATAACTAAATAACTAAATAACTAAATAACTAAATAACTAAATAACTAAATAACTAAATAACTAAATAACTAAATAACTAAATAACTAAATAACTAAATAACTAAATAACTAAATAACTAAATAACTAAATAACTAAATAACTAAATAACTAAATAACTAAATAACTAAATAACTAAATAACTAAATAACTAAATAACTAAATAACTAAATAACTAAATAACTAAATAACTAAATAACTAAATAACTAAATAACTAAATAACTAAATAACTAAATAACTAAATAACTAAATAACTAAATAACTAAATAACTAAATAACTAAATAACTAAATAACTAAATAACTAAATAACTAAATAACTAAATAACTAAATAACTAAATAACTAAATAACTAAATAACTAAATAACTAAATAACTAAATAACTAAATAACTAAATAACTAAATAACTAAATAACTAAATAACTAAATAACTAAATAACTAAATAACTAAATAACTAAATAACTAAATAACTAAATAACTAAATAACTAAATAACTAAATAACTAAATAACTAAATAACTAAATAACTAAATAACTAAATAACTAAATAACTAAATAACTAAATAACTAAATAACTAAATAACTAAATAACTAAATAACTAAATAACTAAATAACTAAATAACTAAATAACTAAATAACTAAATAACTAAATAACTAAATAACTAAATAACTAAATAACTAAATAACTAAATAACTAAATAACTAAATAACTAAATAACTAAATAACTAAATAACTAAATAACTAAATAACTAAATAACTAAATAACTAAATAACTAAATAACTAAATAACTAAATAACTAAATAACTAAATAACTAAATAACTAAATAACTAAATAACTAAATAACTAAATAACTAAATAACTAAATAACTAAATAACTAAATAACTAAATAACTAAATAACTAAATAACTAAATAACTAAATAACTAAATAACTAAATAACTAAATAACTAAATAACTAAATAACTAAATAACTAAATAACTAAATAACTAAATAACTAAATAACTAAATAACTAAATAACTAAATAACTAAATAACTAAATAACTAAATAACTAAATAACTAAATAACTAAATAACTAAATAACTAAATAACTAAATAACTAAATAACTAAATAACTAAATAACTAAATAACTAAATAACTAAATAACTAAATAACTAAATAACTAAATAACTAAATAACTAAATAACTAAATAACTAAATAACTAAATAACTAAATAACTAAATAACTAAATAACTAAATAACTAAATAACTAAATAACTAAATAACTAAATAACTAAATAACTAAATAACTAAATAACTAAATAACTAAATAACTAAATAACTAAATAACTAAATAACTAAATAACTAAATAACTAAATAACTAAATAACTAAATAACTAAATAACTAAATAACTAAATAACTAAATAACTAAATAACTAAATAACTAAATAACTAAATAACTAAATAACTAAATAACTAAATAACTAAATAACTAAATAACTAAATAACTAAATAACTAAATAACTAAATAACTAAATAACTAAATAACTAAATAACTAAATAACTAAATAACTAAATAACTAAATAACTAAATAACTAAATAACTAAATAACTAAATAACTAAATAACTAAATAACTAAATAACTAAATAACTAAATAACTAAATAACTAAATAACTAAATAACTAAATAACTAAATAACTAAATAACTAAATAACTAAATAACTAAATAACTAAATAACTAAATAACTAAATAACTAAATAACTAAATAACTAAATAACTAAATAACTAAATAACTAAATAACTAAATAACTAAATAACTAAATAACTAAATAACTAAATAACTAAATAACTAAATAACTAAATAACTAAATAACTAAATAACTAAATAACTAAATAACTAAATAACTAAATAACTAAATAACTAAATAACTAAATAACTAAATAACTAAATAACTAAATAACTAAATAACTAAATAACTAAATAACTAAATAACTAAATAACTAAATAACTAAATAACTAAATAACTAAATAACTAAATAACTAAATAACTAAATAACTAAATAACTAAATAACTAAATAACTAAATAACTAAATAACTAAATAACTAAATAACTAAATAACTAAATAACTAAATAACTAAATAACTAAATAACTAAATAACTAAATAACTAAATAACTAAATAACTAAATAACTAAATAACTAAATAACTAAATAACTAAATAACTAAATAACTAAATAACTAAATAACTAAATAACTAAATAACTAAATAACTAAATAACTAAATAACTAAATAACTAAATAACTAAATAACTAAATAACTAAATAACTAAATAACTAAATAACTAAATAACTAAATAACTAAATAACTAAATAACTAAATAACTAAATAACTAAATAACTAAATAACTAAATAACTAAATAACTAAATAACTAAATAACTAAATAACTAAATAACTAAATAACTAAATAACTAAATAACTAAATAACTAAATAACTAAATAACTAAATAACTAAATAACTAAATAACTAAATAACTAAATAACTAAATAACTAAATAACTAAATAACTAAATAACTAAATAACTAAATAACTAAATAACTAAATAACTAAATAACTAAATAACTAAATAACTAAATAACTAAATAACTAAATAACTAAATAACTAAATAACTAAATAACTAAATAACTAAATAACTAAATAACTAAATAACTAAATAACTAAATAACTAAATAACTAAATAACTAAATAACTAAATAACTAAATAACTAAATAACTAAATAACTAAATAACTAAATAACTAAATAACTAAATAACTAAATAACTAAATAACTAAATAACTAAATAACTAAATAACTAAATAACTAAATAACTAAATAACTAAATAACTAAATAACTAAATAACTAAATAACTAAATAACTAAATAACTAAATAACTAAATAACTAAATAACTAAATAACTAAATAACTAAATAACTAAATAACTAAATAACTAAATAACTAAATAACTAAATAACTAAATAACTAAATAACTAAATAACTAAATAACTAAATAACTAAATAACTAAATAACTAAATAACTAAATAACTAAATAACTAAATAACTAAATAACTAAATAACTAAATAACTAAATAACTAAATAACTAAATAACTAAATAACTAAATAACTAAATAACTAAATAACTAAATAACTAAATAACTAAATAACTAAATAACTAAATAACTAAATAACTAAATAACTAAATAACTAAATAACTAAATAACTAAATAACTAAATAACTAAATAACTAAATAACTAAATAACTAAATAACTAAATAACTAAATAACTAAATAACTAAATAACTAAATAACTAAATAACTAAATAACTAAATAACTAAATAACTAAATAACTAAATAACTAAATAACTAAATAACTAAATAACTAAATAACTAAATAACTAAATAACTAAATAACTAAATAACTAAATAACTAAATAACTAAATAACTAAATAACTAAATAACTAAATAACTAAATAACTAAATAACTAAATAACTAAATAACTAAATAACTAAATAACTAAATAACTAAATAACTAAATAACTAAATAACTAAATAACTAAATAACTAAATAACTAAATAACTAAATAACTAAATAACTAAATAACTAAATAACTAAATAACTAAATAACTAAATAACTAAATAACTAAATAACTAAATAACTAAATAACTAAATAACTAAATAACTAAATAACTAAATAACTAAATAACTAAATAACTAAATAACTAAATAACTAAATAACTAAATAACTAAATAACTAAATAACTAAATAACTAAATAACTAAATAACTAAATAACTAAATAACTAAATAACTAAATAACTAAATAACTAAATAACTAAATAACTAAATAACTAAATAACTAAATAACTAAATAACTAAATAACTAAATAACTAAATAACTAAATAACTAAATAACTAAATAACTAAATAACTAAATAACTAAATAACTAAATAACTAAATAACTAAATAACTAAATAACTAAATAACTAAATAACTAAATAACTAAATAACTAAATAACTAAATAACTAAATAACTAAATAACTAAATAACTAAATAACTAAATAACTAAATAACTAAATAACTAAATAACTAAATAACTAAATAACTAAATAACTAAATAACTAAATAACTAAATAACTAAATAACTAAATAACTAAATAACTAAATAACTAAATAACTAAATAACTAAATAACTAAATAACTAAATAACTAAATAACTAAATAACTAAATAACTAAATAACTAAATAACTAAATAACTAAATAACTAAATAACTAAATAACTAAATAACTAAATAACTAAATAACTAAATAACTAAATAACTAAATAACTAAATAACTAAATAACTAAATAACTAAATAACTAAATAACTAAATAACTAAATAACTAAATAACTAAATAACTAAATAACTAAATAACTAAATAACTAAATAACTAAATAACTAAATAACTAAATAACTAAATAACTAAATAACTAAATAACTAAATAACTAAATAACTAAATAACTAAATAACTAAATAACTAAATAACTAAATAACTAAATAACTAAATAACTAAATAACTAAATAACTAAATAACTAAATAACTAAATAACTAAATAACTAAATAACTAAATAACTAAATAACTAAATAACTAAATAACTAAATAACTAAATAACTAAATAACTAAATAACTAAATAACTAAATAACTAAATAACTAAATAACTAAATAACTAAATAACTAAATAACTAAATAACTAAATAACTAAATAACTAAATAACTAAATAACTAAATAACTAAATAACTAAATAACTAAATAACTAAATAACTAAATAACTAAATAACTAAATAACTAAATAACTAAATAACTAAATAACTAAATAACTAAATAACTAAATAACTAAATAACTAAATAACTAAATAACTAAATAAC